>JAIPRM010009557.1:0-14632 GCA_025469315.1 Stegophylla sp. TES_Ste_2020 | reverse complement strand
AAAAACGGCAAAATATGCAATTACCGCAATTTCCGTAAAATTGAAAATTACTTTTTGACATAACTTCTAAAATAATGCAGCAAAAGACTTGAAATTTTCACCAACTACTAAAAATAGTCACGAAAAATGCCATTAAAATTTCAAAAAGATTTGATCAATTTTGAGTTAAGTGCAGCAATTTGAAAATTTCGGAAATATCTCGTTTTTTGTTAGTTTTTATGCAATAAAATTTTTGATTTTTGATATTAAGACTTGAAAATTTAATAAGATCTCACTGACATATGTGTCTAATTGATCTGAAAAAATCTCAAAATCGTAAGTCAACTTTTTTTTTTATACCCGTTTGAATTTAGAATTTCGACTGAATTCGTTAGTTTTACTTAAAATTACGCACTTTAACGTACATATAAGAAAATTGGTCCAACCGATTGTTTTGAAATTTGGTGCCTAGATAGAAAATTTCATTGCGAATATTTTGGTGCGACAAAAATTTCTTACGGACAAAGAATTAAACATTTTACAAGGGTAAGACTGAAAAAAACTCGAAGAAAGTACGGATACTAAAAGATATTTGTTATTAGCTTATCTTATCGTACGTATTTTTCGACGCTATATTTAATACGATACAAGTCGGTAATTATGGTGTGGCCTTTGGACTGCCACCCAAAGATATTTCTATGAACCGTAATGCCTTATCAGTTGTCACATATTACACGGACCGCCCGCCATGTATATGTATATGTAATATGTATACATGTATATTGTATATGTATATGTTTACACTATTAAATAACAATATCTAACCTACTATTTTATATTTATATTATTAACTTCCTTCCTTTTTACAATGATGTTTATTTTTTGTGCTATTAATTTGAGGGGCAGAACCTGTGTGGGAAGGGGTGAATAGACAATTATACATTAAATAAACATCGACTTTATACTTTTCTTTTTACTTTTTTAAAATTCGTAGGAGGCACATCGCCTCCCCTAGTAGATCTACATCTTAGAAATCTATAGTTGTATAGTGTATACTTTTTAATTTTATTGTTTTATTCACTTAATACCATATTTTGTTACATGTTAATAAATTTTTAGTGTATATTTCAATATATATAATATATAATATATTTCGTACGTTTTAGTGCATATAATTCCGGGTCTGATATTTTTTTTCTCTTATATTATTAACTTCCTTCGTTCAGAATCGTTTTACTGAAGAAATGATTTATCGTTTCTTTAAAATTTAATACGCCCGTCAAGATAATACCACCCATCGTGCGAAGTACACCCATCGTGCGAAGTATGTCCGCTTTTTTATAATCGGTTTAGTCAAATTTTGGGTAGTTTTACAAAAATTTTAAAAAAGCTATTGATAATTTTGAAATATGACCTTTTTAAAGTACTATTACCTAACATTTTTCGATATCTATTTTGGATTACGAATCAAAACATTCAGACAATAGTTTCTATCCAAAAAATTTTGCCACAAAAAAAAGAAAAATTATAATAAATAATTATCATCATTCTAAAATCACCATCTTCTTCACTTTATTCAGAATCTGAAATAAAATGTAGTTTTAATTTTCAATTGGTTTGATATATTAATGCATTGCTTGATTTATTTAGATTAGCTAACAAATCGATAGCTTTTGATACATCAACGATGTAAAATTTTTATTTTCATTCTCAGGCTATTGAGAAGTTGTTAAAAATCAAGTGAGTGCAAATGTACACCCAAATGCTACCCCTGGAATAATTAAAACTTTAAACATTTTTTTAATTGAAAAAAAAATCGGAAAAAGTACGAAAAATTTATTTTAAATATTAATTACTATAAATAATTTACTGTAAATAAAAATGGACATGGTTTACTTTGTTTTTAAATGTATTGAACGATTGCCGGACATTTGAATTTTATTCGATTGTCTTATTCAAAAATATATTATATGAAATCTATAAATCACTCAAAATCCAAATATTCCAATAAAAATACTAAAATGCCAAATATAGGTGTGTTGATCGTTTATAAATTTACAAAAATTGATTATTATTTTTTTGATATTTTGTAAGAACATTTATTACCTGACACACATGCGAACACACAATTATTGTGTACCCTATGTATAGGCGTAATTAGAGAGCGGCTTGAAGGGACTAAGTTTCATCAAAACTACTCATAGCTCCCCTCAGAATTTTTAAGAATTACGTAAGGTTAATGCTTTTTTGGGAGGCTAAATCAATCAAATAAATATATTACCCCCCCCCCTAAAAAAAAATGTTTCCCAAGTTACGCTAATGACCAGTAGCGTAACTAAAGCTTCACCAAGAAAGGGGGATTTGTAAATTATATTCTTACGCATCATATTATCATTCGGACCTAGCCCCATAAATCTATTTTTACCTCCTAAAACAAATTTGTAAATTGTTCAAATCTTGGCCTTAAAATTTCTCATCAGTCGTATTTTATTATATATTCTATTACGCTCGTTTTCTCTGCCTTCCAAACTTTTGAAAATAATCGTGCTTTTGATTGTTTCTTACATTCAGTCTCCTCAATAGCTTATTCAAAAAATTGTATAACCATGTCATATTCATAAAATTGATAACATGTAACTTTTTTTTGTGTAAAAATTTCTAATTATGATAAAACTAAAAGAATTTGATTGTACATATCTATTATTATAAATTAATAATTTATAAATGAAATAGGTACCTACTTAATAAAAAATAATGTATGATAATTTGTTTAAATCTTGATACAAAAAAAATTATTGTAGTCAATGAAAAATTGAACAAATTTTAACGAGTAATACTTAATTTCACTCAAAATAAAATTTTAAATTAAGTATTATTCACTCTTATTGGTTACAAGTATCAAAGTATAAATAGTTACTGCGAAATCGTCTTTATCTACATTTTTAAAAAACGGTCCACGGTAGATTAACGTTTATAATAATAAATGTATAATATTACATCTCGATAAAAAAACTCCAAGGAGGAGGCGATCCACTAATATTTCTCCCCTCAAATACCCTACGTTATAATAAAAGTGGCTAAGCTGCGGCGAAGCACGTCTATTAGATTTTCATCCACCTTTGCGGTGCCATAGCGTTGTCGCGTATCAAAATATCGCAATATTTATTAAATCTAACCTTATCAAAAATTACTATTATTACTTTATATTAACTGAAGCATCACTTAAAATATTGTTTTATTGAATAAATATTTTCTTTAAAATACAATAGACCTGCCAGGTGTATCCCACCCGAGAAGCGATGAACATCCCAAGGTGCGAAGTACATCTTCTTACACTCTTTGTACTGTGGTGAGTCTAGAACAGTGATTCCCAACCTTCTTTTACTCAATGCCCCCTTTGACTCCCAAAAATCTCACACTGCCCCCTCACATCAATTTTTGATAAACTTATTACTCCTTATTTTTCTTTTTCGTTTTATATGGTCATAAATTACTTAACAGACTTTCAAAAAACAAATAAATCTTGTTTAATTTTTTTATAAAAAATAAACATATTTAACACAACTAAATAATGTTAACTTATAAATTAAAATATCTACTAAATATATTATTATACTGACTTCGCTTGTACAAAATAATTGTACTAAAAATACTTATGTGACTTATGAATGCCTTGAAGTTGAAGTTTTCCACTAATAAAATTATTCCTCCTGGTTTAATGGATCTTAAATCTCTCTTTTCACGTAGTTCAAATTTAAAAAAATACATACCTAAAATGTAATCCTGTATAATATTACATTTAGCGTCATCATTAGTAAAAAAACTGATGTACTTTTTTTTTTTTTGGAAGTTATAAATCTAGAATGGAATATAATTTACCTTTAGCGTCTCCAGTAAAACTCCCCCCTCAATATTAAAAACGCTCACGTTGGGAACCACTGGTCTTGAGGTTGTACGGATCATTCAAACTATTTTTAAAGCACTCAATAAAAACTCAATTGAAGTGGTTTGGTGTCTAAATGGTTTTTTGCTGTTTTTCTATTAGTTGTTGAATATGTTTTATATTCACTCACTGTTTTTATAGTTTTCATTTTTATTTTTTGTTTTCAGGTACCCCATAGAGGAATTAACTAGCTTTGAACTAGTTATTTTGACGATCGTGAACGAGAGGCGGTTTCCGGCTACTACGTCCTATATCGCCCGTTCAAGGGTAACGTGATACTCTTCGATATGGAGCTCGTGGCCGACTGTCTTCAAGGTGTACTCTCCGCAACTTGAAAGGTGATAATCTTGGACATAAGACGAGGAAATATCTGACTTGCATGTTGTAGACTTAAGGCCCACTTATATTTGATCAGTTTTCTAGGGGGGGGGTATTTCGAACGCTTTAATTAAAACGAATATTTTTCAATATTTTGTACAAAAGTTACTCACATTATAAAACTTATTTATACTATTTTGTGAGTACTTAACTACATAAAATTGTCATATTTGAGACAAAAGAGTCTAGAGGTTATGGTGAAAATCGTTTCCCTGGTTCACTTTCTAACTCTAGTTTGATCGCGAGTTCTTCAGAAACGAGTAGTTTTTAATCATCTTGACTCATTAGTTATTGTTTTATTGTATTTGGTGTTAAGTTTGGGTTTTTGGTTGCTTAATGGTAATAAATTTGAGCTAGCATTGGGTACAGTTTTTTTTTTCAAAAATTTGTATGTATTTTTCGTTTTTTATTTTATATATTGAGCAACCCTCTGATTTTATCATTCTGAACAGATTCAAACTGTAACTTTCGAATCTAAGCTTAGTTTGTCTTATTCATGACTTCGAATTCAAATAGTCCATGATGATGATTTTAAATGTCTTTTCTAAGTAAAATCATTTGTGATTTATATGTATTTTTTTATAATTGTTTGGACAAAGTTCGTAGAAATTACTTTGATAAATTTAGTTATTAAAAGTATAGTCATTAAAATTTTATGTATTAAAAAATAACAAAAAACAAAAAATTTCCCAAATTTCAAAATGCTGTACTTACCTCAAAATTGGTCAAATTTTGAAATTTTAATGAGGTATGCACGCGATTATTTTTAGTAGTTAGTAAAAATTTCAAGTTTCTATCACTATTATTTTGAAAGTAATTACTTAATAACTAAAATCAATTTTATGATAATATTTATTTCGGTGTTTCCAATAAATATTTTGTAAGTAATTTTCCCGATTTTTTTTCATTAAAAATCATTATAAAACTTTCAATTAGTCGTCCGTAAAAACTTTCTTTCTTCAAATTATTTGTCTCGTAATTTTTTATCTATGTACCAAGTTTCGTAAAGATCGGTCAAACCAATTATTTTTTATATACGTGGAAGTGTGTAATTTTAAGTAAAACTAATAAATTCTGTCAAAATGCCAAAATGCTAACTTTAAATAGTTATATAAAACAAAAACTTGAATTACGATTTTTGAGATTTATTCTGTACCGTTGGTTAATATACATGTATATGTTGAGTATGTATATGTATATATTAAATTGTTGAGTCTTAATATTCAGAATTTAAAACTTAATGAATAAAAATTTACAGAAAACGAGGAATTTCCAATATTTTCAAAGTTCTGTGTTCACCTTAAAAATTGGTGAAATATTTTTGACTCTTTTTAGTAATTAGTGAAAGTTCCAAATTTCTATGTCCATTATTTTGGAAGTTATGTTAAGTAAAGTAAAGAAAGCAAGACATACTTTGCACCACGGATATTCTTCGCTCTTCGAGTCAGATACTCTTGGTGGGTTAGTGGAATTTTAAAGAAACAATAAATAATTTCTACAATAAGACGATTCTGAACGAAATAAGTTAATAATATAAAGATCAATGGGTAATGGTTCTTATTTTCAACACAGTTACCAAGAGTATCTGACCTGAAGAGCGAAGAATATCCGTGGTGCAAAGTATGTCCGGCTTTCTTGCCTTTACTTTACTTTGCTTTGCTTTACATTACTTTACTTTGCTATTTATTTTTATCTAATAAAGGAAAAAAAAATTAATGAGGAAAAAAATGTTAAAAAAATAACCAAAATTTTTTTTTCACATTTTTAAAGTTTTTTTGTGCCAAAATCTTTCTTATATTATTGCCTACCTATGTTTAAAATTTTATAAAGTTCAGAACAAAATATAATGGTTTCCGAGTCTTTTTTGTCAAATTTTGAGTAGTTTTTTCCGAAGAAAAAAAAAGAAATTGAAGAATTGTGAAATTCAAAAAATTAACTCTCTAAAGTACCAACTAGAAGCAATCCGGGTTCAAAAAGTTACTGATCTATACAAAAAAGTTTAAACAGAAAAAATAAATAAAAAAAGGGGGAAAAAATAAAAATAATAAACATCATTGAAAAAACACTAGCTTCTTCACTTCATTTAGAATCTAAAATAAAAATTCGGGTAATGACGTTTTTTATCGTTTTTTGTTTTGTTAATTTTAGGGTAGTTTAGGCATGCGCTTAAAAAAAGTATTGAACATTTTGAAAAATTACCTTCCCAAAATACCAACTAAATGACATTTCCAATCTATAGAGTCACTGATCGAAACTTTTGGGTCAATATTTCTACCCAAATAATTCGTGATTACATACATATGGGAAGAAAAGAAAAATCAGTTACCACGAGAATACCATTTGTATTCTATTTTTCTCGGATAGTATTTGGTGGATGTGTCAAATTTTAAAGAATTAATTAATCATTTCTTCATTAAAACGATTCTGAATGAAGCTTCAGTATAATCTAAATAATATTATCAAAAAATTATAAAGTTTATTAAAAAAACAAAAAAAGAATATTTTTTATTCAGCTAGTTGTATATCTTATTATTGACTGAGAGCATGAAAAAAAAAATATGACAAAAAAATTTAGAAAAACAATTTAAAATTATTATTTTCACATATTATTGTGATGTGAGAATAAAAAAGTTGATTGCGTATTTATGAGGCGGAACAAGAAGGATCATCCTCCTCCAAAATGAAAAAATATTAACTGAAAATTTTAATTTTTTGAATTTATAGGTACTACTTATGTTGTGACGAAGGGAATAAACGAAAAGAAGAGCTAAGCTATACTTAGGGTAACGCCAAGACGGGTTTTTTTTTTTTTTTACATCGATATTTTAGTATGAAATTTTATATCGGTATTAATCGGTATACCGAAAATATGGTTAAACTAATATTTTGGTACAGTATATTCGATATTTCGTTATTATCGGTATATTATTTGATATTCAGGTATTATCAGTAAATTTGATGTTTTGGTAATATCGTTATATTTGGTATTTCGGTATAAACGATATTTTGGTATATATAAGAGGAATATAGTGATTACTGTATATTTTATGTATTGTAAACATTTGCATAAATATTTTTGGGCATCTTATAAATGTACTACCTACGTAAAATGCGTTGTTATTACATGAATTTTTTAAAATTTTCAACTGTATAAAAATAACTAAGTGATATTGATTATTATTTACTAAAAGAAAATCTTCTTAGATTCGTTTTTATATTTTATTCGTTTAATGTTTTGTGAACATCATCTAAACTTTGTGGAATGTCTGGTAGAATATAGAATATTTTTTCTTGCATAATGAATACTTTCTTTTTAATAAGTGTACAATCGTAACGTGTTAAGGTATAAATATCTTTTATTTAAAATTCATCGAATATTAATAATTTAGATGGTTTTTCACAGATATCATTTTGATATTTTCTCTTTAAATTGTTATTCAGTGCTTGCCCGTTTCATATTTTTTCAGAATCACAATTATGATTAGGTATTATATTATTTATTATAATTAATTAATAATTATTATAATTATAATTAATAATTATTATTATTTATTTTAATATATTATATTATTTATTATTTTAATCCATATGTCCCGACGTCCAAATGTCCCTACCTACGTCCAAACGGCCACGTCGAAATGTCCCTGTTCGTATACTACCTGTGATAACCCCTTGGTGCTTGAGACCCCACTTGTAAGCTCCAGAGCGAAGAATACTTATGGTGTAAAGTACCTTATGTCCGGTTTAATACAAATATTTTCAAAAACTATCGTTTTTTAATTAATAAATTCATAGTTTACACTTCATGCTAAATAGTTTTAGGAAAGTATAGTTTTAAAAATATACCTGAGATACCAACAGGACAAACTTCTAAAACAAAATATTAATAAAATATATTGATTTTTCAACATATATGAATTAATATTATAATTAAACACAATAATTATTATAGTGTATTAATAATACTTTTTACAATTGTCATCAAGTAACAAGCCGATTATACAAATATACGTTTAAATTTCGGTCGGTTATAAATCTTAATTATATTCCTATTACTAATACTCAAGAAAGACTCTCAAAGATCTTCTGTTTCAGTTCATGGATAACCAACACTATTGATTATGATAAAATAGTTTAGGAAATAAAAATGCTAAAATATTTCTCAACATGGGTATACTTTATTATTTGACCGTTATTACGTATAATTATGTTAAATGTATGAGCCCAAAAAAAATATTTGCATTGATGACAAGTTGATGTTGAAAAATGCCTATCATTTATGTGTGAGTTTAGATTATGTTTTTTTACATCTGCCGTATTGTGTAATATTAAATCACAATCAAAACAAAAAAAAATAAAATGTTTTACGGGTTCATTAAGATTGTTTAAAATAGCATCAGCAAAATATTTTTGTTTTATGTTATTACGGATTGCTTCGATATTTGGCACATCATGGTAAAATAATACTCGGGCAATAGGTTTTTTTTTAGATTCTGAATGAAGTGAAGAAGCTAGTGTTTTTACAATGATGTTTATTTTTTATTTATTTATTTTTTTTTTCTGTGTACAACTTTTCGTATAGAAATACTTGTCCAAAAGTTTCGATCAATAACTTTTTGAAACCCGATTCGCCTCTAGATTGTACTTTAAAAAGGTCATTATTTGAATTTCTCAATTCTTCAATGTTTTTTTTGGATAAAAACTACCCAAAATTTGACAAAAACGATTCGAAAACCATCATTTTTTGATCAGAATTTTATGAAAATTTGAACATGGATAGAAAATCATATAAAAAAGATTTTGGCGCAAGAAAATTTTGAAAATGTGAAAAAAAATTTTGGACATTTTTCGAACATTTTTTTTTCTTATATTATTATTAACTTCCTTAGTTCAGAATCGTTTTACCGAAGAAATGATTTATCGTTTCTTTAAAATTTAATACGTCCGTCAAGAGAATACCACCCGTCGTGCGAAGTACATCCATCGTGCGAAGTATTTTTTGTGCTTTTTTTATTTTGATTATTAAAAACTCCCGAACAAGGATATTTAGACGTGGCAGTTTGGACGTAGGGACATTTGGACGTCGAAATAAAAAATAAATAAAATACATTAAATAAAAAAATAATTGGCACAAGTTAGCATAATTGGCACACTAGTTATAAAAAGAAATTAATAAAAACATTAATGGTACCTATACCTATAATATAATAATATAATTTATTTATTTTTTTTAATAAAATTAATAAATTGAAATATTTTGAGCAATTCCACGTAAAAATTATATTGTTTGATTGTTTGATATTGTTTGGTATTGTTTGATAATTATTTACTATTTTTAAAATTCTTCTGTCCACATCTATAAATTTTTAAATTTTTTTTGGTGGACTTTTACCAGCTTTAAGTTGGCTGAAATATAGATCTCGTCCACCTTGTATTTTTCGCAAACAATTAATAAATGACCATAAGCTTGAATGCTGAACTCCCATTTCAGTTTTAGTATACGTTTTATAATTATTATTATTAAAACTATACAACAGTTTATGAACATTTTATTTTTCATTTTAATTGCATTTAATTTATTTTTTTACTGTGTAATTAAAACATAAAACATAAAAAAATATTTATTATTATTTATTATTATCTTAACGTCCAAACGGCCACATCTAAATATCCCTACGTCCAAATGTCCTAGATCCAAAAACTCCCGGTCTTCAATGTTGATGATTGTGTAACATATAAACATATTGTCGATCTATTTTATAGTAAACAATACCAATATTTTGATTTAAATTTTCGTTTTTGCTATTAGTATTTTCATGAATTATAATTAAATTTTTATTAAAGTTGTCACATAATATTGCCGCCAAGTCTTCTTCGAATAATTGATAACCGGTTTTACATTTTGGAATAGATAATAAATTTAAAATTTCTAACGTCATCAAATTTATTCCAAATTGTTTCAAACTATAGCCATGTGAATGTGCCTCACAATTACCATTTGCTGTAACTTCACATGCAACATCTACTTTTGATATTAAGTTGTAAGTTTGATAATGTTGTAAAATTTTTATTTTCTACTTGATTTACAAATGTAACTGTGACCGAATAATTCGTAATTATCATTTTTGTCATTTATTTTGAAAGTTACCTTTTTTGCTTAGTTTAAATGAAATAAATTTATTATCGAAATTTATAGCTGATTTTAATTTTCTTATAACATCTAATCCTAAGATTAGGCGCGAGTGAACATAATTTATCTATTACTAAGCAATTGTGTGTAATTTTGATTTCTCCAATCGATATTGTCACTAACGTCTCATCTAATAATTTTAAGGGCGTGCTTTTTTTTTTTTTTTGCTGTTTCGAGTTAAAATTTATATCAATGGGAGTGATTGTATATTTGTATCAGAACTTTTAGTTTTTGAATCAATTACTGTGACACTTGCTCCTGTATCAATTACGATTGGGTTGAATATAATTATTTATTTTTACACTAGAATATTCATTTTTATCAGATAGCAAATTTATTGAACTAATGTTATCAAAATTACTGGGTTTATGGTACTGGCTTTTTTTTTTTTGTGTTAACGTATATTTCTTCATTCGTATAATTGTGTGAGCTGAGTAGACTATAATTTTCAAATTTTGTAGAATATTTTGTGTTTCTAGTGGTTTCAAAATTATCAATATTTTATTTTGTGTCAAAATATCTCGGTCAATAGACAGGTTGAAACTGTGGTCTATAACTCTTATCGAATGAATTATAATTGTTTTTTCTACAGTTCCTAAACTGAAAATTATTTTTATAATTATCATTTTGACCGGACTGTGTAACTGTTAATTGTTGGACGTGATTTCTTAATAACTCCACTTCTTTATTTAACTTATCTATTTCATACGGTTGATTTTTATTTGTTCTAATTAATTTCGATAATTCTATCCTTTTTAAATTGTTTTCTAAATTATTTAACGTTGAATTGTCTAAAATATTAATTTTATTGTAAATTTCATTCGGTAAACCACCTAAATTTTTTTCACAAATATTTTCTCCTTTCATATCTACATTTATTTTATAACGTAATTCAATAATGTTTATCGTAAATTCGGTGAAACTTTCGCCTTCACCGAATTTCTCCGATTTAGTTGTATTCTTAATAATTGTTTATTTTCTGTTACCGTAAATTTTACTTCGATAAGACTTTTTGCATTTTTCCAAGAAACAGCAGGATTTTTTGTTTTGATTATTTTAAAATATTTGCCTGCCGTATTTTTCGAATATAGAGGTAATAACGTGATTTTTTCAAATGCCCCCAATTCATTAATGATTACTGTTAGTTCAAAATTATCATAATATAATATGGACATCTTGGTCCAACTCGCCTAAAAACGCATGCGTTTGATGCAACATTGATTTGAATGCCATTTTAGGTTTTATTTTATTTTTTTAAATGTACGATACTTTGATTTGGATACACGATTTTAACCAATAAAATAATTATTATTGCTTTATTTATATTTTATTGTTATTATTTATGAACCAAATAGAATAAACTTCTCTAGTTTTAGATTCTGAACGAAGTGAAGAAGCTTATGATTTTACAATAATGTTTATTTATTTTTCTTTTTTTCTTTTTTCTCTTTCTGTGAACACTTTTTCGTATAGAAATACTTGTCCGAAAGTATCTCTATAGAACCGGAATCACACCCAGATAGTACTTAAAAGAGGTCATTTTTCCAATTTCTCAATACTTTTTCCAAAAATAGGGAAAAATTGACGAAAAACGGCAAAATACGCAATTACCGAAATTTCCGTAAAACTGAAAATTACTTTTTGACATAACTTCTAAAATAATGCAGCTAGAGACTTAAAATTTTCATCGACCACTAAAAATAGCTACGAAAAAATGTCATAAAAATTTCAAAATGATTTGATCAATTTTGAGTTAAGTACGGCATTTTGAAAATTTCGGAAATATCTCATTTTTTGTTAGTTTTTATGCAATAAAATTTCTGATTTTTAATATTAAGACTTGAAAATTCAATATGATCTCACTGACATATGTGTTTGATTGATCTGAAATAATCTCAAAAATCGTTAGTCAACTTTTTTTTTATACCCGTTTAAAGTTAGAATTTCGTTAGTTTTTCCTAAAATTACGCACTTTAACGTACATATAAGAAAATTGGCTAAACCGATTGTTTTGAAATTTGGTGCGTAGATAGGAAATTTCATTGCAAATATTTTGGTGCAATAAAATTTCTTACGGACGAATAATTAAACATTTTACAAGGGTTTGGTTGAAAAAAAATTGGAGAAAATACAGACAGATATTGCGAAATATCTATAATATATTATAAGCATTTAATTACTGAAGGTTGATAATGTTTTATTGCATCTTATGTATTTTTCAACGCTCAATACGATGGTGTGAATTAAAATCCACATGCAACAATAGTTTTCTATCTATTTTATTATATTTTTAAAATTCAATATTTTCGGTTATTAATTATTATATTACATATCTAATAATTCACCTACATGGTCAAGTTATGTGCTGCGGCCTAGTGGTAAAGAACCCGGCCTAGCACGCCGACAGTACCAGGTTTGATTCCAGCCCAGCTCTCCGAATTTATTTTTTTCTTATATTATTAACTTCCTTCGTTCAGATTCGTTTTACAAAAGGAATGATTTATCGTTTCTTTAAAATTTAATTCGTCCGTCAAGAAAATACCACCCGTCGTACGAAATACACCCATTTTTATACTTAATTTTAATAAATTTAAAAAAGAAAATATCGTTTTGAAAAATAAAATCTCCACTTTCTATGGCCACTTTAATAGATTTAAGTTATTAACAACCAGATGTATACGTTATAAATTTAAAAAAAAAATTAACATTCATTTAATATTACATCCACATTATTTTTTACTTTTATATTTTCCAAGAAAAACATATCCTAATATCACCAATTAAATATCTTTATCTAAAATAAAATATTGATTTGCATCTTTTTTTCATATTTTATGAAGAAAAAAATTGTTAACAGTAAATATATTTAATCTAACTCTGTTAGTATATATCTATTCAATGCAATAATAATTCAAATAATATTAAAAAGATACACGCTGAACTATACGTTCAAACTAAAACTAACACCGAGAAATATAAACCAAATAATATAATCTTATACTATTGATTACTTTGTACATAATAGTGTCTAAAGCTTAGGCACCTCCACCAAATATGTAACGTGGCCAGGGGGACCTATTACGATATTAAAGTTATCCAGGGAAGGATTTATGATCCTTGTGGATAAGTTTTCCGTAGCTGGGTGTTGAGCACTATAGATGAGCGGATTTAATCAATGAAAAAATCGATCTGGCTTATAGATTTAATATTTATTATGTATATCTTAATAATGATAAAATCCTTACTGGTATTTTGGAAATAAGATGTTTGTAAATGATATTGTAGCTTTACAGTTCGTTTTGCTGATCTTCGTCGAACTTACGTGTAGTGAGTCAATTCAATATGGCTATAATCGAGATGTGTCGAGTGTGTGTATATATTGAATCTACGTCATTTTGACGCGCGTCAAATGGACGCGGTCATTTTGGCGCAAGACATTCGACGCGTGCGACATTTCGATGTGTGCAATTTCGACGTATCTACATTTCGACGAATGTCAATTCGACGCATTTTATAATAACTATCGATATCATTATATTTATGTTACACGTATATTATATTATAATACAATATATTTAAAATTGTATTTGTAAAAATCATTTGTTTTAGTCATGTCATTTTTGAAAAAAAATTTATAAGTAAGAGTATATGCTTTAAAAAGAGGTCATAGCTTAACTTTAATGTTAAAAAAACAATTACTAGCCGGATATACGGAACAAAAAAAAAAATAAAAAGAAGTATAAAGATTCGTCAAAAAGAATACTGCAAATAGTCGGTAATTTGTCAAACTTCTCTACTGATGAAGTATTAACAGGTATTGCCCACAATTTAAAACTGTACAAATAATATTTATTATTAATCTGATAGTAATAAAATTGATTTTATTTTTATTTTTTATAAAAGTATATACCTACTTTTAGAATTACAGTATAAAAATAGTTTCTTTAGTATTATTACATGAAAATCATATAGCCTTCGATAATTATTTTAAAATGCGCCAAATTTACATTCATCGAAATGTAGATGCGTCGAAATTGCACTCGACGAAATGTCGCATACGTCGAAATGTCTTGCGCCAAAATGACGGAATACCGTATATATTATGATGTAGGTTGAATTTATAGTGTATGCATGTAGAATTA
>JAIPRM010009556.1:0-14632 GCA_025469315.1 Stegophylla sp. TES_Ste_2020 | reverse complement strand
AAAACGTTATTAGTAAAAAAATTGAACAAGTATTTCTATATAAAAATGTGTACACAAAAAAAAAATAAGTAAAAAGTATCATTGTAAAAACACAAGTCTCTTTGCTTCAATCATAATCTAAAATTATTACAATGCCGTTAAGTGCATATATAAGTACTACACAATTTTTTTTTCACATTTTCTAAATTTTCTTGTGCCAAAATCTTTTTTATAGGATTTTCTATCTATGTTTAAATTTTCATAAAATTCTGATCAAAAAATGATGGTTTTCGAGTCGTTTTTGTCAAATTTTTGGTAGTTTTTTCCAAAAAAAACATTGAAAAATTAAGAAATTCAAAAAATGACTTCTTTAAAGTACAATCTAGAGGCGAATCGGATTTCAAAAAGTTATTGATCGAAACTTTTGGATAAGTATTTCTATACGGAAAGTTGTACACAAAAAAAAAAAAAATAAATAAATAAAAAAAAAATAAAAAATAAACATTATTGTAAAAACACTTGTTCAGAATCTAAAATGTTATTAGTTTGATTTGACATTAGTTTATGTGCATTAATAAAATTAACCAATGCGTTCATTCACGTACTATTAATACGGTAATTGTATACATTTCTGGTAAAAAATTTTTATTTATTCATTATATTATCAGATTCTGAGCTATTCGAAGAATGTATCGGTTTTACAATAATGCCTTCTGTACCAACTATACCTACATAGTAACTATTATGTTATCTGGTAATAAAAGTGTCCATCAGCTTTTCTTTAGATCCGAATTATCATCCACTTGGTAATTAAAGAAAGCAATTCTTCGAATAGTTTTTCCCGGTGTAAAAAAAACAACAACTGACTTTTGAGCAAAAACTGTTGACTATGTCATAAACTTCCACCACTAATATCGTATAGTATTTGTTGTTTATTTTATAATTTTCTTACATCTTAAAACGAGTTTAAACTGTATTAATGATTTTGTATGAAGAAAGTAGAAAGTAGAAAGACTGTATATTATAAAACAGTATCATAAGAACTTAATTACTATCATTTTGTGGCACGAATAAATTATGAAAAACGCGGGATATATTCAGCTACATGGGTATTCTTTGCTCTTCAATTGGATACTCTTTGTAGGTGTGTTAAATTTTAATGAAACGATAAATCATTTCTTGAATAAAATGAAGCTTTAGTTAATTGTACACAACAATAATAATTGTTAATTTCATATTGAGTATGTTTTATAATTGTTATGCATTTACATTTTATCCGAAATTCGTCTATGATAAGGTATTGTTGAAATTTCGAAGATTTAAGGTTCACTTTTGGAATAGGCAATAAAAATAATAGAATGATTTTGTCCCTTTTAATTATTCGTGAAAACGTTTAATTTTTCCATGTTTTGTTGTTTAAATTTCTTATGAGATCTTTCTTTATTCAAAAAAAAAAAAAGAAAGTTAAAGAATTAAAAATTTCAAAAAATGTCCTCTTTAAAGTACCAACTAGACACAAATCTGGTTTCAAAAAGTTGCTGATTAAGACTTTTGAACATGTATTTCTAAAATAAAAAAAAAATTGGAAGGAAAAATAAAATAAAAATCAATGTAAAAACACTGGTTTCTTCACTTCGCTCAGAATTTAAAAGAAATAAACATATTTGTAAAACTACAGGCTTCTTCGTCCCACCCAAAATCTCCAAAACCTTTTAGATGAGCCGTGTCATATTACATTCCATTAAGTGTTGCTGTTTGAACTGATTAAATAGCACAATTAACGTCTAAAAGTGCACAAAAAGACAGGACATAAAATTTATATAAGTATTTACCGGTGTACGGTCATCGTATTCACTTAGTTTTACGGAGGCAATTATCTTTCTCAGAAAGCAAGGTACTGATTACTGGCTAAAAAACTAGAAATAATTAAGTATCATTACGAATATATTTTTTCTTTTTAATTTTCATTAAAAATGTGATATCGATATTCTAAATTCAGATATAAATTAACGAATTGAATAATAATCGATGAAGTTTATACGAGAGAGTATTATGCAAAAAGATTTTTCAACGATTTCTCTCGAATTTTATGTTAAAAAGTTTACAAATTGTAATAATTTAATGAAAAAAAATAACCTATCGCGTTTGTCTAAATTTATAAATATGAATACTCTTAAATTTTCAAAGTTATAATCCAGAGCTAGGTGAATAACTTAACTGTTAAAGCGCATTTAATATTCGACATTTAATGGTTAAACGAGGAAACCTGTTGGAGCGAAAAATTAATTAGGTTTTAAATTGCTGAGAGACAGAAGGAATAATTGTGCATTTTATTGGTGTGTATATATATTATTTTGTATTACGTGGAAAAGGAAAAAAAATATGCATAGGATGAAGAAGTAATAAGAGAGTTAGTGGAAAAGATACATATATTTACTTATACGAGTATGCTGTTAGACAACGTAAGGAATACAGCGTATGTTGGGTAATAATTCTGACGAACAAATTATTTTCGATTAATTGTGTTTCTCGGTTAAATCAAAATAATGATGATAATGATAATAACAGTAATAATAATAATAATAATAATAATAATAATAATAATAATAATTGTATTTGTATGACGACGTGTTATTGAACAATTCGCGAGAGACAAAGAATTTAGTATTTGCTAAAATATGATGTCTTGTGTAAACGACGTGGTATTTCGCGGATATGCTTAACATATATATTTATTATATTTATGAGGGAAAATGATAACATTCCGCAACGGTTAGGGTAATGGAAAGAATACGGGTCGCATCCCCAAGGCTGAAGTCTTATTTTATTTGTGCTCGGACTCGATCGATTCATATCGAATAAAGCGGCGTCGGAACACCACATGTGTGTGTGTGTGCACATACCTATTTACTGCACGTCGTCACGCGGTTGTGTTTGATTTACCCATTTTTACCATAGTGTTTTCGTACGCTTAGGGGAGGTACCTATTAGCTTTTACTTAATATTTTCTTATCAAAACTTAATCACCCGAATGCGTTTGGTCCCTAGAGTGTTTTCGAATACACACATTAGAGGGGGGGGGCGGGGAGTCCGTTATTTGGGCTTTGGTCGAAATGTTTTGCTTCTAGTAGTAGAGTTTTATTTGATTTTCTGACGATTTTTTAGACTTGCACTGTCCTTCGGCACTACTAAAATATAATTAGCTACATATTTAGAAAATATTTGTGATTGATTCGTGTGCTTACCGACATAGCTCAAGTCTCCTTGAGTGGAACGCTCTTGGTGGGCGTGTTAAATTTTAAATCGTTTTTTCAATGAAACGATTCTATGCGAAGTTTCAGTTTATTCAAGACAATTTTATTTAAAAATTATAAAATATTTTAATGTTACAAAAATAATTTATTTTGTAATCAGCCAGTTTTATATTATGGAGAACATAAACTTTTATCGAGTAAAAAACAGTATAAGAAAAAAAATTATAGACATTCTTTTTCACATTTTCAAAATTTTAGAATAATTGTTTTTTATTCGTACATAAATTTTAACCCTTTTCCTCCAAGAGTGATTTTATTTCACTGTAGGCAATTAATGTCGACTACAGTTATAAAATACTAAAATAAGACTATAAGATGCAAATCATTTGAATAATTTATCATCCGTTTTATAGGTAGCTATGTTCATCACTTAAAAAAAAAAAACTGGATTTTATGTTATTTTAACAATTCTAAAAGAATTTTCGTATGTTCGAAGGGCATTTTTGATGATCTTAACGTTATTTTTTGAGTTTTAATAAGGCATTTTTATAGTTTTCTCAAAGCACCAATATCTCTATTTCTACCTTTAAGAAATGGAAAATAACTTGAAAAACCATCGTGCGTCGGTAAAAATTGTCATAAAATATTTTATTTGTAATAAAATCATTTTCATGTCGACGTAAAAGTGAATTGTTTCTATTTATTTTGCTGCTCACTTAATATCTCTAACATGACATAGTTGGATATACGTTTAATTCATAGTACTTTTATTATTTTACTAAAGAGAAACGAATACTCATCTATGCAAAGAGCTTTCATATTTTAAGAACACTATACCTATTGATAATATTCAATAAAATATTTATTCTGTTCTAGTATATTTTATAACAATTATACTACGTAAAAACAGGCTAAAATATTTAGTAATGTAAATAATACCATTACAAAGAATATACAAGTAAATATTCAAAAACCTATGTAAATAAAAAGTATAATAAGTAGGTCTTACTCTTACTTCTCGTATAATATTAATGAATATGACTGTGGGAAATGTAAGAATTCGGTCAGAGTATTTTTATCAATAAAAAATTAAAAGCCATAAAAACTCCAAATCATTCGGCGTACATGAACTGCCTCCTAAATTCAGGTATTACACCTTTTTTTACTCGAATTGCTTCCGGGTGTTTCAGAGGTAATTCGATTGACTCTATATGCAAATACTCGAATTGCTTCCCATATTTAATCGAACATCAATAATATGTGTAACCTGTCGATAATTATTAAGGTATAGACTATACGTACATATATGTATACAGTTAATGCATGTGAACCTTTTTAAATGTAGTAAGTACAAATTATATTTTGTTTCAATCCCTGGAATATTTATGACGTTTTTGATGATATAAAAATAATGCAAAGCGATACTAAAATCTTCATACGTCTTCTACTAAATTAAAATTAAAAAAGTGAGACAAGCGGCAACAAGTAAAATTAAGTTCATTAATTATATAATTGAAAAATGAAATATTAATAAAATTACTCAGTTGAAAGGCTTGGCGCAACAACAAGATAAGTTCACTTTTTCGAAAATTCGTTTATTCAGAAATTTTGCATAGCAAAAACTTACAATTTTTTGCAACGATAACAGTTAAACATGATAAATGTTAGCATAATTACTATAAGAAAATAATATTTTGGGGCAAGAAACAAGATTACTCCATATTAACTTAACTTTGATAGTTATTATTATAAAATTAAACATAATGATATGTTTTTTATTTTTGGGCTTTATCAATAGAATTAAAATATGTAAAAACCTTTTTTTTTTTTTAATTTTCTATCATTGGAAAAAAATGCGATTTATTCATAATGAAAATTTTCAAAAAGTGAAGTTATCTCGTATCTCGTTGTTGCAAAATGCCCGTCAATATCATTAAGTAAAAACATTAGTACAAAAATTTAAACCGTTAAAAATATAGTTCATTTTCTGAGCGGAGAGAAGAAGCTTATGAATTTATGATGACTTTTTTTACAAATTTTTTACATATTTGTTTTTTTTTTGTTCTGTAAAGATTTTTGCATATAGAAATACTAATCCAAAAGCCTAGATCAGCCACTTTTTGAATCAAAATTTGACTCTAGATGGTACATAATATTTAGCATTTTTCAAAATTCGCATTCTTTCATGGGATTTATACTTATCGTCATTATTGGACCTCCCGACCCCTACCCCTACCTAAGAACCTGATCCCCTCCCTATTACTCCCTCGCATAAGTCCAAGACCCCGACCCGTTACCCATCCTACCACCCTAACCCTACCACCTCTCTTCTTCCCTATCTTATCCTGTAACCATGGAAACCATAATAACTATGGAAAAGCAGTAATTATTGTTACGTGGTTATTGTATAATAACTAAACCTCTGCTGAGAATTGTTTTATTGAAAAAATGATTTATCATTTCTTTAAAATTTAATACACCCACCAAGAATATGAAAAATGAAGAATATGGTGAAAGTCTGTCAGGCTTTTTTATTTTTCAAAGTATTTTATAAATATACATTTAAAGATATAGTATATGAATACTATGATTAATTAAGTAATTTTAAAATTATTTTTATTTTCTACCATTTTTCGTACCTGAATCAATTTTGTGATTGAATAATATTTTTATATTTTATACATTAGGTAAATGCTTTTTTCTTTTGTGTATACTTTTAGTAGTTACTTATTTATGTCGATTAATTTGGAATTTAATTCGAGGCTAATCAAGTAATATTTTTTTGGAAAAATGTACGGAAAGCAATTTGAGTATTTTTGAACTATTTTTCTTTATATCACAAGATATTGGTGGGGACAAGGATGGCCATGAAAAGATTTGAGGCAAGAAAGGGGAAATTCAGTCAGAGTTATTGAAACAAAAAATCGCAAATGTTAAGAAAATAATAAGTAATGAGAGCCGTTTTAGCCATAATTCTTATTTAAACGCATGTAGAAAATAGTTCATAAATATCATCACCAATAAACACTTAGAGAAACGTTTGTTAAAACAAATTCTATAAAGGATATAGAATAGAATATTTTGATTGAAAAATCACGATTTTACGTGAAAATAATTAATATCGGATTTTTTCAAAATAATAGTTTTAAGCGCGTATAAAACATGATTACATATAATTAACCAATATCTACTCAGAATAGTTTTATCGAAGAAATCATATTTTGTTGTATCTTTAAAATTCAACATATTTATTATATTATATATCTTAACCGAAGAGAGGGGAATACCCAATGTGCGTAGTGTTTCCGGTTTTTTTTCATTTCAATTACTTCACTTGCTTGATTAAAAATCAAAAAAGCAAAATAAAATATATATAATAATAATAAAAACATCGTATAACCTCAATCTCTAATGCAATTTGTGACGTTTCACTTTTTTTTTTTTTTTATTATTATTATTTCAGAATAAACGAAAAACCTTTGATATTTATGGACAAGATGAGGGCATTAAAATACCAAAAAAAAAAAATTCATTTGCACTTCTATTAAATATGTGCGCTATTCGCAGCGAGTATTTGCAAATGAACGAAACATTACGAAAATTAGACGTCAAAAACGATTAAAAGTCGTCGCAATACTGGACATAATGCAATCTAGTAATGGCGCTTTCGTGACTAATGAAAAAAGGAAACTATACCAGTGGTGGCTGGCGGTGCGAGTTAAGGAAATATTTTTGCGAATTTATTCGTTTAGCGCAAACTAAAGGCATAAAACTATTACTGTCGGTTAAAACGCATAATATACTGAATGGAGTTTGAAAATTGTTGTGCTTAAAAATAATATATCGCTGTCGTCAGTGGTATCTCGTTTCGTGCGTGCCACACCCTCCTTCAATCACCAAAAGTTTTTATTATTTCTATAGTGTCAAACGATTATATTTATTATAGTCCCTCCCCCCCACTCCCAGGCTCGTTGTTATTGTTGCCGCGTAATAAAACACACGAACACTCGTTCACCCGAAGAATGATGACGAGTGCTATTTTTTTAATGTAAGCAAACGCAAACGATTTTATTTATTTTTAAAAAAAAACGTGCGAAAACAATAAAGTGAAGGGCGAAAAAGTACATTGTGGTAAAGAAAAAAAAATGTAACTTGTCGACTTCGATTCGGCGATATTCGGATATGTAAAGAAGATTTAATAAAAAATTGTTTCGTTTTCTTCGTGGAAAATTCACTCTGAATATATTCTGTGAGAATATGAAAACTAATAGAAGGTGAAAAAGTTTGGAAAATGTTATTATATTTCAGTAATTACTAATCATCATTATTAGAGCAAGGACTTACATGCATATTTTTCTGGTTAACTTTATCGTATGCTTGTTAAGTACAAAATACATTTCATAATGTTTATGATGAAATACTCAATGTTTTTAGTGCATATTTTTGCATATTTGGACATTTTTTGGTTTAAGGGGCATATTTTTGATTATAAGAGCATATTTTAAGCTTTTAGTGCATATTTTGATGGTTTATCGAAAAACAAGCGCTCTGGTGAATATTTTTCATGAGTCAAGGTCAACAATTTGTTATAAACTTATAAAGACGATAAAGATAAATTTTATCTTGAAATAATAGTAATGGTCAGTATTTATTATGTCTATTTTTGTGTTTTTATTTAACGAATAGTAGGTACGTGGTATAAAAACGATAGTATCAAGTATCTAGAAGTCAGTGGGTAGTGGGTAGATTAGGGATGGGATCCAACATTAAAAAAAGATTCCAAATCAATTTAATAAAATAATAAATCTAGTTAAAACTTATATAGAATAATAATAAAATTATTTTTTTTAAGGGCATATTTAACCACATATTTTTAATTTTTTGGTGCATAATTGCATATTTTTAAATGCATATTTGATGGTTTTTTAGTGTTATATATTATTTTTAGTGTAGTTATATATTCATGAAAGTCCTTGCTCTAACCATTATCATATTCATAGACGCGCGCAAACTTTTAGTCAAGATGTTAGTAGAAGCTAATCTGAGGTTAACTATACTTTAATAATTTTAGTGTTATACGCATTTTTGTTATTTTTTTCAACATCAATACGAGTGTTATCCTCATTAAATCGATTTGCATTCATTTTTATTTATATACTTTTCTATTTAATAATTATAAATACTGAAATAGTTATAAATACATACTTAATTTAAATATTCAGTTTGAGCACAGTCTACTTTTTCCAATTCAAGAACGTTACTTAGCTTGATCAAACTTTAGTTTTTAGTGTCTTAACTTCTAGTGACTAAATTAATGCGTATTATTAACTGTATAAACCTCTTAAAATCGGTTTTATTATTTTTCAAAACTTCTTAAACTCAACTAGGACCAGACGAATAATTTTTAACATTTAATTATTCAGGTAAAACATCAATTTAGTGAATAAATTTAATTATTTCAATATAATGTAGTGGCCTTTGTGTTAGACTGTTTGATGTATAACAAAGATAAAACGATTTATTTTTATTTTTGGAGGATACATGTAGTTTGTACCCTAAGGTGGAAATAAGAATTTGTGTTAAATTAATGTGAGACCGTGAATAGCTTGATGGGAGGATCCACCCTGCGGCGTGGTGGTTACCTTTTGCCTTTTTTAATTATGTTAAGTAAAAACAAACATCGAGTAAACTTTTAAGCTAATGTCTTTTTAATAAACAGTCAAATCTGTCAAACACAACAAAGCAAAGTTTCAATCAATGCAAATTACTAACATTAGCAGACGACTATAGACGTGTTTATATATATATATTTTTTTAAATAAATTGAATACATTATTTTCTTTTAACACTATCTGAAGTGTTTGCTTAGTGATGCGCGGTGTAGTTTTATATTCTGACGTTGGGTGATATATTTTATTTCATACCTTTTCTTTGTAAACATTATTTACTAATGAAGTCGTGCTTTTATTCGTTCGCGTAAACCACGTATTGATCAGTATTTTCTTTATCCATTTGGATGCTCTTACGTAAGCGTTTTTAAAATTTTATTGTAATATTCGATGAAAATAACCGGATTTACCGTCATTATTCCTCGCTCCTCAGATCATATACTCGAAGAGAAAGGGGATTGTATAACGTTTATACTATTATTAACTTATTAGACTAACAAAATAATGTATTCGAGTAATATTTTAGATTCAAAAGTGAAACTAGACGTGGACTGGGCCACTGTGATATAAAACAGTGAGCCGATGGTGACATTAGGGTCTGGCAGGATCAATAGTCTTAGTCTATTGTCTATGGTGACACACAGTGAGTATAGTATAATAGAACAGGGTGGGAGATTCAATAATATGAATTCGTTTTTAATCGGATAATGTAAACAATACTGGATAAACAATGA
Source organism: Stegophylla sp. TES_Ste_2020 (assembly GCA_025469315.1). NCBI lineage: Eukaryota > Metazoa > Arthropoda > Insecta > Hemiptera > Aphididae > Stegophylla > Stegophylla sp. TES_Ste_2020. The sequence continues at coordinate 4,996 of JAIPRM010009556.1, read as the reverse complement.
ATTTATCGTTGAACGTTCCTTCTACTAATATGTAATACATACATAATATTATTGTAAACATTTTATTATTGAGTGTTGATTATACAAAAAAATAAATAAAAAAATAATGAACGTATGAGTTTAAAATTTTTCATTCTCTTTCAGATATTCAGTGATTAATCAAGTGCGTCTTGCGTCCGATTTAATATAAACCGGTATGCTGTTTATAATATTGTAATATGTTATAAGTAAAAAAATTCACATTATACGTTAATGAACGAAGTGTTGAAATTTTAGTTAAATAAACAGTATCATCACTTCATTTATTATAGTATGAAATTAAATTTTATCTGCGTGAAAAGCATATTTGTTACCTGAATTTTAATAAATATACAGTGAAGTGAAAATATACTATAGTTACATAATTAATTTGTCCTTCTCCAAATCTTATAAAGTGTGATACAATTTGATTTTTTAAATAATATAATAAAAGAAAAATTATGTCAATACTCATATCCAGTATAATGGATCTTTTCAAAAAAGGTCAAATTTTAATGAATTATACCGTAGCATACACATTAATCAGTAGTTGAGTGGCGATTTTAGTTTTAGAACATTGGACTGGCATTTGGCCTGTCCTCCTCTGACTTTGATAAATCGTCGCATTTTAAAACGATTCTGAGTAAAGATCTGAAGATAGTTTCTCGTATAACTATATTTTTTAGAGAATAAGATGAATTTGACATTTTCGGCAATGTTAGTCTTAGCATGATAACAGTACTGTCAATTTTGATTGAAATATTCGTAAAAATGTTTAATTGCATTTCTTCATTACAATTCAATTTCATTTCTACTTTAGAAGCTCTTATTAATAGAAAATTTACCAAAGTGATTTTTAAGAAAATAATTGTAAAGAATTATACAGTGGTGGATTCAGAAATTATTCAAAATGGAGGAGGATGTGGTAATTAAAATTTATCCAATATTAAATTTAGTCTTATTCAATAGGATAGTATCTATAATATATACAATAAAGTAATAAAATAATCTCAAGGGAGAGAGGCAGTTCTGCCACTGCATAGGTAGATCTATATCAGAGTGTGTTAGAATATAATTTTCATCCCTTAAAATAATAAAATGCAAATTTTATTTAGTTGTTATTAAATAAATAGTGATACTAATATGACGGATAGGGTCAAAAAAAGAATAAAAACAACTTGAATAAAGTATCGTCTCGATCGACAAGTTGACGATGCTATACTGAAGCAGAATGTAACAACAATAAGCGCACAATAAAATTGTCTTGTAATCATCAACACATGTAAGAATTCTGCTTTTATATGAGATTGTGAAATATTGAAAGTTAAATATGGTGCTAAAAATTTAATTAATTAAAACGTAATTAAATGTATGATCAAACGTTGTAAAATTGCTGTCATGTAAGTTTAACCACAACACAACAAAATATTTAGTTTTCACACCAACTTTAAACATAATAATTGATGAACAAATTAGATGCGTCAATTTAATTTACCTTTTGATATTATTTGAGTAATTATTTTTTGTAACCAACAAATTTGCTTAATATAATAATTATATAAATGATGGAATTTCTTGATAGAAACAATAATAATTTCTTGGGCAAATAGTAAATAACGATACAAATTTGATAGTTTTTCGGTTATTATTATTATTATTATTATTATTATTATTATTTTAATATCAGAAAATGTAATACAATTTTATAATTATATGTCACTCCAACTTTTATTCGAAATTCGATTATATACGTTTCCCATAGTCTTTTTTTATGTTTTTTAATGTCAGTTGTGAGTGTTTCAGTTTTGTGAATTACGAATATTTAATATTTTTGTATTCAACGTGAAAAGTTTCAGCTATTATTATTCCTTTTGAATTTTTTTAAATTAACGTTATTTATTCAATGGAAATAACGATCAAGTACAATATTTATGCAGAAGTCTGATAAATAATGCCTCATGTCCATTTACTATGATCTTAGATCATAATATAGTAATATAATTTCATAATTAATGATGTAATACTATTAGGCTTAAGATGAACAACCATGTTACGCATGACCGAGGATCACCTAACCCAACCTAATCAACAATCGTAATCCATATATTTTAGATTATGAGAAAAGCAAGGAAAATTTAAATTTTACAATTACTAATTAGGTGTTTTAATTATTATTTTCCTTTTTGAGTAGTATTACAATGACGATTTTTTTTTTTTTTTTTTTAATTTTAACCAGAGCAAAGAAACTTATGACTTTACAATGATGTTCATTTTTATTTTTTTTCCCCCCTTTTGGGAACACTTATTTAGAAATACATATCCAAAAGTTTCCACTAGTAATTTTTTAAATCAGAATTTAGCTCTAGATGGTACTTAAGAGCACCACTCAAAATCATTTTATTGAAGTTTTATTCTTTAAAATTTAACACATTCACCAATTCTTACTCGAGGAACAAAAAATACCCATGATGCAAAATATGTCTTGTTTTTTTCATATTTTTTCTGGTATAATTTATTCAAAAGTTTTGTCTAGCAATTTTATAGATCAAAAATGGGATCCAGTTAGTATTTTAGAGAAGTTATCTTAAAAGTCTTTTTAAAAACAAGGGAAAACTACTTCAAACCTGTGTAAAACGGTAATACTGGTTTTAACTAAATTTTCTTGAAATCGGCTTAAATAATTAAGTCACAACTCAAAAACTGATTGTACTTAAAGTTTAAAATGTTCATCCCTTATAAACAGTTAATATTGACTGAAAAAAGTTGACCTTTTTTGGGATAAATATAGATTTTCAGAAATATATATTTTTTTAAAGTTTTTTCATGTAAAATTTTAAATACTTAATGTTATTGGTTGAAAATTTAATGCAACCATGTTCATATATAATATGTTTAATGAATCTGAAAAATGGTCGAAAATCTTTTATACACTTATTTTTAGATTCTGAACGAAATGAAGAAGCTAGTATTCTTACAATGATGTTTATTTATTTATTTTTTTCCTGTAAACACTTTTTCGTATAGATATACTTGTCCAAAAGTTTCGATTAATAACTTTTTGAAACTATATTTGCCTATAGTTGGTACTTTATAGAGGTCATTTTTTTGAATTCCTCAATTGTTCAATTTTTTTTTTTTTGAAAAACACTACCCAAAATTTGGCAAAAAAGACTCGGAAACCATTATTTTTTGATCCGAACTTTATGAAAATTTAAACATAGACAATAATATAAGAAAGATTTTGGCGCAAGAAAAGTTTGAAAATATGAAAAAAAATTTTGGACATTTTTATAACATTTTTTCCCCCTTTATTTTAGATAAAAAAATGTAAAGTAAAGTAAAGTAAAGCAAAGCAAAACAAAGTAAAGCAAAGTAAATTAAAGTAAAGTATAGACAAGAAAGTAAAAACAAAGTAAATCAAAGTAAATTTAAGTAAAGTATAGACAAGAAAGATGGATATACTTCGCAAAACGGATATTTTTCGCTCTTCGGGTCTGATACTCTTTGGTGAGTGTGTTGAAAATGACGACTATTAGTGTTCTTTATATTATTAACTTCTTTCGTTCAGAACCGTTTTATTGACGAAATGATTTATCGATTCTTTAAAATTATACACACCCTTCAAGAGTATCTGACCCGAGGAGCTAAGAATATCCGTGGTGTGAAGAATGTCCGGCTTTCTTGTCTATACTTTACTTTACTTTATTTTTCTTTGCTTTGCTTTACTTTTTATTTTTATTGTTTAAACTTAAATTTTGTACGAAACTATCAATTTTCATGCAAAATAATTTTTTTTTAATCAAAACATTTACATTTTTGTAAAAATCAGCTGAGTCAATTTTTAATTTTACATAAAACCTTTAGTTTGTAACTATAAATATCAGAAATTTCATCTAGTTTTTATAAACGTTGAAATTTCAATTAATCTGGTTGAAATGGCTCTTATTACGAAAAATATAATAATGTTTGTTTGGTTATTATTTTATAAAGTTTTAAAATTGTAATTATATTCATAAAAAAATTACAGTCTTGTGTTTTTATCACTTTAATAAGAACGTACATTTTCAATTTTCGTTTCTCATCGTTTATTCACACCATTCGATGAAAATCTCAGGAAATTACTTGAATTTCGTGTAAAGCTTTTATAGTTCGAAAAGACGGTGATCTTTTTCAATTATTTAGTTGATAATAACTCTTTTGGCAATTTGATTATCATCGAAGTATGGCGCATAGAATTATATTGCATTTATTATTTAATTTAATATGTTGTTTACGTTGGCCATACATTGCATTCGCTCAAAAAGTCAGAACGTATCAATCAAATTTATTTTAAAGTTAAAATTTAATCCATGTCGAGGTGAGTTGTGCAATGCTTACTTTTCGGATGTCGATCGATTTTAAAAATTGATATTCAAATACTTAAACTATACAAATGAAGTACTTAAGTATAATAAATAAACTTTAATCTTTCACTCAACACTGTCTATCTCTCATAAGGATACATAATGTATATAGACAAGTACTGAAGGCTTGATAAAGCTATTTTTAAGGCTTTAAGCAAAATTAAAAATGTAGCCCCTTCTATTTACTCTCAATACTAAGTTTTTATAAACAAGTTACAATTTTATAATTTTTATATTGTATTAAAAACAATTTATTTCATTTTTATTTTATTTATACTTAAATCAATACATTTTTACAAATATTTTGTTTAATAGAATTTTTCTTAACTTTTAGATTCTGAACAAAGTGAAGAAGCTAGTGTTTTTACAATGATGTTTATTATTATTTTTTTTCTTTTTTTAGATTCTGAACGAAGTGAAGAAGCTTATGATTTTACAATGATGTTTATTTTTTTTTTCTTTTTTCTCTTTCTGTAAACACTTTTTCGTATAGAAATACTGGACCAAAAGTTTCGATCAATATCTCTATAGAACCGGAATCATACCCAGATGGTACTTTAAAGAGGTCATTTTTC
>JAIPRM010009555.1:0-14633 GCA_025469315.1 Stegophylla sp. TES_Ste_2020 | reverse complement strand
ACCGAATTTGCCTCTAGATTGTACTTTAGAGAGGTCATTTTTTGAATTTCTCAATTCTTCAATTTTTTTTTTTTTTTTGGAAAAACTACCCAAAATTTGACAAAAACGACTCGAAAATCATCATTTTTTGATCCGAATTATATGAAAATTTAAACATAGATAGAAAATAATATAAGAAAGATTTTGGCGCAAGAAAATGTTGGAAATGTGAAAAAAAATTTTGGACATTTTTCTAACATTTTTTTTCTCATTTATTTTTTATATTATTAACTTTCTTCGTTCAGAATCGTTTTATTGAAGAAATTATTTATCGTTTCTTTAAAATTGAATTCACCCATCAAGAGAATCCCACCCGTTGTGCGAAGTATGTCCGGTTGTTTTTTTTTTTTTTTTTGGTCGATCGCGACAACCTAGAAAAACTCGGAGGTCGATCGGAAGGCTATTAAAGTTGGCCACCCCTGCTATAGTGTATACTTAAACTACTTTCCAATAATTTCTATTGGTTATATGTTCTTTGGACATTTTTGTACGTGGATATTTTTGTGCATGGACATTTATTCCATGGCTATTTTTACCAAACACCGTTAAAAACACAACATTTAAAAAAATTCAAATTCTTGTACGAGTACTTGTAGTACAACGAAACGAAATAAAATATATTTTATGCTTTTCACCAATTTACTGTTGATCGTGTAAAAGCATTTCATTGTTTCTTCTCGCCATTGTTCTAAAAATTATAAATAAATATATTTATTAATATACGAATTAATATTTATAATTTTCATATTTGAATTACCCTAATCGCTCAAATGTAGGTTTGTATAACAATAATATTACTTTCGCTTAGTCTTAGTATTTAACATCGTTAAATACTTGTCCACGACTTAATGACAATAATTAAGGAAAGCAGACATTGTCACACGGATGTGTATAATAACGCTATTAATAGTTTGGGTACATTGTACGTGCGATGTGTGAAAAATGTGACTCCGATTAAACACGTTCAGAAGTACGTATAGTTATAATGACATTGAATGGTAATAAAATCGGTATTCCAATATAATTACAAGACGAGCACACCAGCGTTTTAGTCATACAGTTACCGAAAAACACGCGTATTTTTTTTTTTTGAAATAGAAAATTATTCTCGCGCTCTTCAATGGTGCACCGACTAGCATTTAACTTAGGGTGACCATATTTAAGAATAAAATTAAATACAGGACAAAAATATTTTTCATAATATTTTTAAATAAATAAGTAGGTATTACATACATATATATATATATATGTTTTTGAATGGTGACAAAAGTATAATTTTTAAACTACCTATTATAGATTAAATTTTAACACATAAAAACATTATTTTGAAAAACATAAAATAACATAATGAAACTAAATTGATACTTTTTAAAATTTCTTCAAATCCTTTAATCATGCATATTGTATACTTTACTTTTTTTTAAAAAACTTGTTAATTCATTTTACGATTATAATTGACTAATATTATAATATTATAATTGACTAATTGATTATAATTGATTTCTAGATTCTTACATTATTTTATTCAATAATTTCATTTTAAAAATTTCAAAAATTTTAAATCAACAGTAAATCAAAAAACGAGATTAATATGGGACAGACTTGAAATTACGGGACAAAAAGCGTCCTTAGAGAAGTTTGTCAGGACAACAGGACACAGATCTGAAATACAGGACAATCCTGTATAAAACAGAACGTATGGTCACCCTAATTTAACTTGAAGAGGTGACACCCGAATTGACTCCCAAATCCAGGTTGTACACCTTTTCTACTCGAATTGCCTCCGGGTTTTTCATGTACCCTATATTCGAATTGCCCCCCCCCACAGTCGATCAAACATCTATATCGATATTTTTGCATTATTATTTATTTTATTTATAATTTATTACTATTTATTCAGTTTACATATCAAATACAGTGGTCGCCGCTTATTATTAGCACACTTTTTTATGACCCCACGTTGCACAGAAAATCGATTATCAAACCGAAATGTCCCTACTTTGCACAGCAAGCTGAGTTATATATATATATATATATATATATATATATATATAGATTGAGTGGAGCGAAGTGACGGCGCGTGGCGCCGAGGAGCGTAGCTGATAGTCATCAATAGGGAAATATTATTTTTTTCTTATTAAAATATTGATAATTATCAATATTTATTAATTTTAAAGGAGGCAGTCCGAGTAACCTTTTTTGGGGGAAAAAACAGGAGGTAATTCTAGGGTCCAACGGAAGGCAATTCGGGTGTCACCCTTGAAGATACACCAAGCAGTTATAGAATATTTCATATTTTAATAAAAAGATTTAACAATTAATATGATATTTTTTTTTTGGAAAATATTTTAAGAGTGATTTTCTTGATTTTATTTTCTAGGGAAATTTTAAATTTCAACATTTTATTTTCATTTACTAATTAATTTTAATATTTTTTAGTTTCCACAAAATGTATTATTAGAAGATTGCCTGTTTTGAACGTATTAAAATCGGGAGGTATAGGCAATCTTCTAATAATACACAAATTTTGTGGAAATAAAAAATAATTATTAAAAATCATGATAATAATGAAAATTAAACATTGAAACATAAAAACTTTCAGAAAAATAAACTCTATAAGATACTTAACATTTTGAAAATAATAAAATAAAAAGTCAATTTTTTAATTTTTTTTTTTACCAAAACATAAAATTAAATTTAAATATCAAATATTTATTTTCCTTGTCTCTGCGAGTCTTATAACAGAACAGAGTTTGATTAGCTTCATTACCTCAGAAGATCTCACAATGAACAAATCTTCAGTGGGACATCCTATATAGTACTTAATCGTCTATAATGTACGTCTATAAAAAATATATTAATTTTCACATATTAAACGAAAAACGCTATGAGTTATGATACGCGCTCACCGCCACTGGTTTGATGCAATTATTGTTTATTATTATCACATATTACCTATAATAGATAGTGATGATATTATTATATTATGACTTGTGCATTTATTTTTAATTTATTGTTATTCATTGTAATATTATTATCGTTTCGTACTTATACTAACCAAATATTCACCTTCGATAACATTGTACTTACAAGTTCCTTGTTTATTATTATTGTTTTAATACAACTTAATGAATTGACACTCTTATTAGCACACTGAAGTGTGTAACTCGAATGATTACAATATTGTTATTGAATGAAACACTTACTTTTTTTTGTGAAGTATATTTAAACTGAGATTATTGAAATAACAAAACAATTTTTTTGAAATATTTTGTGGCATTAAAAATCACTTGACAATAAGGAAGAATGGTTGCAATATTGTTATGTAATAATTATGTGATGTAACATTTTATCATTGATTTGCATTCACAATCATTTAAAAAATTACTCTTTTTGGGTTGCTATAATATTATATTAATTATTGTTCAACTGAATATTTTTTTAAATTTTGCTTTATAATTACGTACAATCAAGGCAAGTAATTATTGTGACTTGACTCAGATTTTGTCCCTGACATCGAGTAACTTCCAAATTTGTTATATAACGAACAAACCGAAAGAGTTAACCGAATTCTATTTCCGAGTAATAATTTTTGATTTTAATCGGTCTCCACTCTACAGCTTAATCACAGTAATTTCCATTATATTCCAATTAACACGTTTAAATATATGACAGAATTATAAATTACAAAAAATATAATCATATATTTCACTACAAAAGTTCTTCGTGAGCGCAAAACAAAACCCGAATCGACTTATTTCTACACTTTACTATCCAAAGACTCTTACTAAAAATCCTCCCTTCTGACAAAAACGAAATCGGTCAAGCAACATTTAAAAAAAATTATCAACCACCTATATTAACCTACTTGAAGAAGTCTCATTGGAACACAGATGAAGCCTATAATAATTTGCATATTATAGGGTGTAAATATTTTTTGACATCTTACTCCAAACTCAAAAAATGTGTAGTCTATAAGTCTATAAAACTATAACTATAAAATAAATCGATACATTTGATACGTATTACGCTTTAAATTGCACAAAACACTACATTACATTTTTCAAATAACCATAGGTACATCATATTATTATGTACACAATATTTTTTAAAAAAAAATTTTTTTTTTTCTTTTATTTTCTTATTGATATATACCTAGTTCTAATACTATAACTATATAGTTTATTCATATAGTTAACCCTCTTTTGAAGGATAAATAGGTACTTTTTTAGCATTGTTAGTGTGAACGATCAATGGTTTGTTGTGATAAATAACAAAACACGTATTGAAAGATGAAATACCTGTATTGATATAATCGTGAAAAATGCGCTAAATTTTTTGTTAATTTTATCCTTATATTATGAAACATATAATGTGCTTTTTTAAATTTGACAAAAAAAAAAAAAAAAATTCCAGTCCCTGATGATAATTACTTTTATTACCTACGTTAATAAGACCTTTAATTGACGTGGATTTTTATACGACTAGTGTATAACAACGATTTGGATTATTAGGTACATATATCGACGTTTTAAACTAAGTTCTTTAAAATAGAAACAGTTCTACTTACAATTTTCAAAATCATCAAATCGTAATAATTTTAACAGTTTTATTCCGTGAAGTGTCTTAACTATTGCAATATGATTGATACCGGACATCCGTTTTCAATGACATTAACTAAAAATGGATTCAAAAGACATTTTTGGCTCTCGGCATAATTTTATTTATCCATGCGGCTTGTGAACATATTCATGTTGGCCACCCCTGGTCTATAACAAAGAATAAAGATATTGTATGGGTTTCATGCGATCTAGTACAACTGCAACGTTCAATTTCAATGCAAATTACATGAAACTATTACCAGTTACGAAAATAAAGAAATTACAATGGATATTTTTTTAATTTCAATACCATAGAGAAACTATTGGAACTAAAATTAATTATTGTAAATTATTGTGAATTTATAATTAATTTTGAATTATTACGAATAATTGTGAACTATTATGATTTTATAATACTTTTTGGATACACATATTTTTACTATTATATTATTATTATTGTGAACACATATTTAATTTAATTTCGCACACATTTTTTGAACACTGAAAATAAAATATTTTATAGTACCAATATTCCGCTTATTTTATTTATTTTGTTTAAAATACAATAACCGGACCAATTTTCCGTTTCCCACTTGATTCAGCTTTTATTATAAACGGTACGTTGTATCGTGACATTTGACCTAATATGACGTGGATCGGACACAAAAAATATTGACGGACGATTTCGGGGCGCTCGGGAAACGACGGAAACGAATCGTCATTGAAAATAATAATAATAATTGATGGAGCGCGTGTCCACGCGGTGTGCTGCGACGTAAGAATAATACGAGTATGTAAATCCTGCGAGCGGATCATCACTGAATCGACCCGTAATCTTGCGTGCAACTGTATAATAAACAGTACCTATTCACAAAACCGCATATTGTTCGGATTATCAACCTGTGATTTCTACGCAAAATGTAAGAGAGACAAAACGATTGAATCGACACGAATCAAAAAGTAACGACGCGTCCAAGAGTACAATTATCGGATTTCACTGAAGGAGGAAAGTTATAAAAATATATTTAATATGCGTACAGTTATTCCCTTTATCTACAAAGAACGAATTCAATTCACTGTAAAACTGGCTCTCAATATATTTAATAAAATCTAGTACTTATATAATATGTCAATAATACAAATAAAATAAATAGTAAATATATACCAAATCGAATCAAAAGCTCATATGGGAAATAATATAACGCAATAAATAAATAAATAAATAAAAGGTAGAAATCATAAGTCAATTAAAAATGTGGATGTCAAATGTAACAAAAAAAAATTATTCGAATTCAATTAAAAATTAATATACATTTAATTATCTATGCAAATAAATTAAATAATAAATAAATACGATAATATAGTTAGATGTTTAATCTATTATAAAGTTACTAGACAAGACCTCTGGATAAATTTTATTACACAAAAAAATGATTACAGAAAGGAAAAACATCATAAAATAATATTATCTTTCAGAATATTAAGTCAGTAATAGCAATCATTCAAATCATACAAATCATTCAAGAAAACCAAAATAGCAAGGGAATAATTATTTTCATAAAAATGAATTTCAATGAGTGTTGTAAATTACATGCCAAAAACAAATTCAAATGTGTACATCATACGAGTTTAATTCATCGTGAGACACCATATACACTCGTTTCTTTAATTATGTACTCAATTCGGAAGGTTTTAAGTCATAAATTGCTTTGGACTTAAAACTATTGAAGACCTTAGTTTTAGACAGACAACACTTATCTCGGAAACTAACCGTCAAATTTTCTATTGCTGATTATTTTACTTCGATACTATACCATACTACTACGACCAATGCGGTTATTTTTAAAACTACGATTTACGTCACATTCGCTACAATCTGAAAATTATTTAGACTTAAGTATGTTCACCATGAATACTTCAATAAATAACGATTGACTGATATTGTATTACACCACTATGCATTTCACGGGCTCAATTATTTTGTGGATAATATTAAAAATAAAAGTCGATGATACTCGTCGGTTTAATAGCCGACCCGTGTCCTAACAGTTAAAAAATACATTCGATAGTCGATACTTTTCGTAACGCCGTCGTCCATCTCGATTCGGATCTAGAAAACAAATTACATCATATAGTGAACCAAGGACAATTATAAATATATAGGTAGGTGCCTGCTTATTTCAAACCGTTGAACTTGTTCGAGTAACGATGAGTATGCATACGAACAGGTCGAACGGTGTGCGCGAAGGAAATGAGAAAATAAAAATATATACCTTTGCTACTTCAATAGTGTGAGTAGGTATGATAAATTATCATGATTTAATTTTTCATTTGATTTTTAGATTCTGAGCGAAGCGAAGTAGCTTGTGAATTTACAATGATATTTATTTATTTATCTAGTTTTTTTTCGTTCTGTAAACACTTTTGCATATAGAAATATTGATCCAAGATTCTCGATCAGTCACTTTTTGATTTAAACATCGGCTCTAGATGGTACTTCATACTTAGCATTTCTCAAAATTCGCATTATTTCAAAGGGTTTACACTTGACCATGACTATCGTAACAACCATGGTAACCATGATATCTGTGTGGTAATCATTATAAGAACAGCAACCAGGGTAATGTAGTAATTATTGTTACATGGTTACTGCATAATCACTGAACTTTATCTCAGAATCGTTTTATTGAACATATGATTTATCATTTATTTAAAATTTAATACACCTACCAAGGATACTCCACCCGAAAAGCGAAGTATATCCATGGTCCAAAAGTATCCGGCCTTTTTTGAACTTTTCTAAGACAACCGTTCAACCGTTGTCGGTAAAACTCGTATCGAAATATACACTGTTTTTACATAACCTATCATTATAATAGCTGTGAATTTGCATATTTATTTTTATTCATTAATACTACGAGTATGTTGGAGTAAATAGATTATTTTGACAAAAATTCGTCTTTTATCACTATTAGCGCATACGATTTAGAAATAATATAATAAATTAATAAATACCCATGAGACATGACTTTGCATGATTTAGATTAATTTTAAGTGTTTTGTGTATTTCAGTGAATTTTTATAATTTCATAATGCATAAATGAATGCACATTTAACAATTTTTTAATAAAAATAAATTTTTTTATTTGATTTTACTGGTTTTATGAGTAATATGAATATATAAGGTATTTTTGTACGATTTGACAAATGAAATCACCTTTGTTGTGATCGTTGTTTTTGATTTTTGTAAATAAATACTAAGACCAGCGTTGCAGCAGAATCCAATTAAAAGATCTATTATATTTTTGTATTATATCTATTATATCTACTTTATGAACATGACATAAAAACGAATAAATGTAGGAAAATTAATAAATCAATCGTATATTGTTCTTGAAGATTCAGACATCAAATTAATGTAGACTCGAATGCGTTCATTCGTTTTTAATTAATGTAGCCAGAAATGGCTAAGAATGTTTAAAAACCGATTAGCCACATATTTAGATCTATCAAGGTTTGTTCTTCGTAAATGGAAATATTGAAAAACGATTTCTTCGGTAGAAATATGTTAGACGGTATTTAAATCGCATTAAGTATGCACTGAATAATAAATAATTCTAACCAATAATGGTAACGCCGATGGTTGCCTCAAATTTTTAAATAAAATAGCAAAATGGTAAATTTAATGTCTCGTGCAAGCTTGTAAATATATTTGTTGGCATTTATTAATATTTACAATATTTAATAAATTACAATTTTTCTTTTTTTCTTCCAGAAACTTTTTTTCCATCATCAATTATATGATTGTAACTTTTAGGGAATAGGATCTTGACTTATGAAACTTTATTGTATAAAATAAAAGAGATTTAAGGATTTATGATATTGTTGAACCGTGAAAATTGTATATATTGCACTTGCAGTTGTTTATATTATATTCAATTAGATTTTTATTATAAATAATAGTTACAAAAATTGGACAGTGTAATAATTTTCTCAGAACCGCAACAATGTTATTGATTTCAGAACTGTCGATCCGTGTGTTCTGTATAAAACATAACATATTTGGTATAGACACACGTGATATGTACAATATAATAATTAATTATCGTTATCAATCACATACATAATAATAACTGTAAATAATTTTTAATAAAAATGATTAGATATAATTGAAATTTTACACTATAATATGAACTGTTGATAAAAATAAGTCATAACAACATTAGTAGTTTGATAAATTATGCAAAAATAATTGTAATTAACAATTATAAAATATATTACGTATAGTCAACAATTAACGTTGAATACGTGTAATATTTATTTTTTACACGAAGTATAGGGTTTCAAGTCTCTTGACATCTAGATCCAGCAGTTTAAGCTGTGCATTGACACTTCAGTGAGTCAGTCAGTTTATCCTTTTTAAAGCAAGTTTAGATTAGCTAACAGTTATCAAAAATATTATCCGAAGAAGAAGTAGTGGTTAATTTAAGTATCGGTTAAACCTGTAGATTAGAACTAGAGTTTAACTGGGACATAGTGTTAACCGAATTTAAGTCCTACTGTCAGTTAAAGTCAATTGAAAAAGCAGCATTTATATATTTACGTTTTATTAATTCAAATCCTTTAATTTTTATAAAATGGGAATACTACACTATGGGCCAGTATGTTAAAATTAAAACTTGGAATTATTACAATACGTTATTTCAAATGTTTCTCCAACGATTTATCAAAAATGTACTTGCACATTTTTTCATGTCAGTTCTTGTGGATTGTGTAACTTTAAGAAAATTCAAGTTAAAAAAAAAATCGTTGAAAGAGACTTATTCACTATTTCCCGCATTTTTTGTTTGGGATAAAGTGAAAGAAAAACGGTACTCCTGGGTCAAGATCATTAATAATAATAAAGATTGAGATTTTAAAGCATTTAAAATTGTACAAAAATGCGCTTTAATATTACCCAATATATCGCTAATTATGCATAAAACAGAAACATATTAATTATTACTTAAATTACTGACTAAGTTTAAAATTACATCCAAGTAATACGAAATTATGAACGCCGTTGCTCACCATACGTTGCTTCCATATAACGTTCCTATTTACTTAATTTACATTTATTTCAATAATTCGATTGAAAGCGGTTTAAAAACAAGATTATAACATAAACTACTACCAATTTCTGTGAAAAATAGCCGGTAAAAATGCAAAAATTACCTTAAAAAGTCAAAGATTTATTTATTTATTTATTTATTATTAAATATATGCCCAAGTGGGCTCAGAACAGTAAGATTATACAATTAATATAAACAAAAAGCACAGATAAGAGAACAAAGTTACATAATACAAAATAGTTATTTTACAATTAATAAGCAAGGAATTAGAAATACATAATAATATAAGCTTAAACTAAAATGGATATAAATGTACATTTATAGTTATATTAATGATTTTAAAGATAGCATTAAAATGTAAAAAAATATCCAAAATTTTATATTATATTCTATGTAGAACAAAGAAGCTAGGTAGTGTTTTTCAATGGAATTTTTTTTCTGTGAACACTTTTTCGTATTGAAATACCTGTCCTATAGTTTCGACCAGCAACTTTTTGAATCAGAATTCGACCTTAAATGGAACTTTAAACAGGTCTTCTTTTGAAATTTTCAATTTTTTTCTAAAATTTGAGGAAAACTACCCAAAGTATAAATATTAACTATATAACTACTATACTGACATACTTGATTTCAGAGTTTGTCTCTTGCGACCCATAGTCAGGTAAACGAAGTTTTTTGGACCTTTTTCATTTACCGATTACGTCCCATTGTAATGTAGGTAAATATTAAACATTTTCAATATTTAAAATATTGTATAAAATTTGATATGAGATTGTTAAAAGCAATACGTAAAATTGCATTATATATTTATTTTGTACGTGAGTTTATACGTACGAACCGATTATCAAACCGAAATGCTCTCCGTTGCACAGCACGTCAAGTTGAGGGACATATATAAAATGGATAGAGCGAAGCGACGGCGTCGAAGATGTAGCGACGAGTGCCAAAATAAGCACAGAAACTGTTAGGTGTCATCAGGTATCTCATATCAATTTGTACAATATTTCAAATATTGTAAGTGTTAAATTTCGCAAAAGGACTCAATCAGTATATGAAAAAGGTCAAAAAGTATGATTACCTGACTTTTAGTCTACGGACGCAATCAACACATCGGAAAGGCAAAAAAGATTAAAACGAGACGCAATCGGATATCGCTCCTTCCTTTGTACTCCGTGAACTCAAGGGTATTCTGACTTATTTTCTAAAATATTTAATTTACCATAATTATGATTGTTCTTTCACTTACAGCTATATTTGTACTTTATAATACTTTGTAAGGAAATAATAGTTTTATGCTTTGTTTAGTAAACAATTGCATATTTTTCTATTTCTACACTGTTACGGAAGTTCTCGTATAAGTAGTATAAACAATCGTAATAAAAATAAAAAAAATAAATAAATAAAAATAAATGTCTGGTCTTTACATTACACAATTAATAGTTTTTCTTGCATACTTTTTATGATGTGGTTTTCAAATATTTACAAATTATTAACACTTTTATACTGTATTTGAAATATGCTTCATTATTTTTCCTTCATAATGGCATTCAAATTGTTATGACTTTTTATAATATTCAACTTTATGTCTCATTTCAGTATATTGTAATGTTAAAAATATTTCAGTATTTTTACTATTATTAATATTTTATGAAATACATGCCCACCATAATATTACCAATTATATAAAATATAATGCTATACTCTATAGTTTTTCATAGTTGTATGTTAAACAATTAAAGAGACAGGTGACGAATAATGCGATTGAGATGAATCTATATCGTTAATCATAATAAATAAATACCGTGAATAGTTTATTAATCGGTTTGAGGTGACACTGTAGTCTGTAGGTGTATTTTAAGGCTAAGTTTGATAAATAATAATTAGTCTCATATCTGCTAAGAGTGTAAAAGTTAATACATCATAGTATACACTATACACACTTCATTGTACATTATATCGTATTATTAATATACAAATTACCATAGAGATTTTTGAAGTAGGTAGTTCCATGCAAAGACGTCTATCTATCAAAATCTAGGAGGGGGCATCACAAATTATTCTGAACAGCAAATAATAATGAAAAGTAATAAAGAACAACCTTCAATAAAAAAGTATCTAAAAAATTTAAAAAGAATTTTAAAATAAGACTCGATAAATTGCGTTTTAACGTACCAAATTGAACGATCACTTTTCAAATGACTTCATCGTCCCATTTGTCCTTTTCTCTGTGATCGTAGAGTCCATTCAATTTTTCTAAAATATTTTTATCTGAATGATTTATCTACAGTGTTCGTTGTCTAAAGAAGTATTAAAACATTATTAAAATAATAAATGAAAACAACTCGCTTTTATTTTCCAATAAATTAAGATTAGAATGAAATTTTCAAGTTTTTTCGAATTATAATTATTATTATTTTTTATTTTTCACACAAATATTAAATATTCATTTGTTTGTATAATCAACTTTATAATAGTAAATAGAGAGTACACTTACATGTAACACGTACTACTACTAAAATATAATATATTTTATATACATATAAAATATTTTTAAAATTAAAAAAAATTGTGCCATATTCCTGTGAGAGGATTTTTTTCAAATAATTGAGATTTCAATTAAACATGTAAAAAGAAAACAGTACTAAATAATTACATATTGTAATGAATTATTTACACAATGTGATGGGCTATTAGTAAATTATTTGTAAAAAAAAAAAAATCATATGAAATATTTGGATTTAATTTATCCATCCTCTACAATGTTTTATTTTTGGTTTCATTTTCACATTAAACAGGACATATTTCATATAGGCATGACTGTTTATAGTACGTGTGTTGGGCTAGTTTTTTTATTTATAATTTAATGAAATCACGTTAATCGTTTTATATTTTTGAAAAATTAGCTGAATAATTTTTTATTCTAAATAAATTAATGTAATGAAATAACGTCATGTCTGCTGACGATAACAAGCGTGTTACAAAATCCGTTAATTTTTATTCACTTATTAAATAACGAGTATATTCATAATTTATACGACATTGGGAAATCTGAAATTACGTCTAAATATGACAATTTAATTTGGTAAAATATACTGTAAATAATAAAACTATATTTTATACTTCATTATGCATAGATATCTAATTAACTATAAATGCAATAATACAATTGTAATGGAGCATTATTTATATTAAAATTACTTCAATAATTATGAATTCCATTACTAGTTTGACATTGTGATTAAATAAAATTACCAGCACATATAAAAGTAACGTCGTTACTGTAACGATTAATATTATAATCATTGTAAGTTACATCACTATTGCCAGCACTGGAAAGTTCAACCCCCCCCCATCAATCTCGTAAAATATCGAATGTTATTTTCAGTATTTTTCGAGTAAAGTGATTTTTTTTCTAAACTCGAAATATACGAGATGTTAGTAATTTGTAGATAGTAACCGTAGATTTAAACTAGCACATAAGTATATTGAACATAAATTAAATAAAAGTTTAATTTTATTGAAGAAAGTTTATTTAAACGCATTATTGGTAATTGGTTAGGACATACATACTATCTATGTACATTGTACATAGATTATATTATTGAAATCGTCCTAACATTGAATATTGGATGTATTAACTGGTATAATTATTATTAATTATATAAATTAAATATATAATAAAATTACTATTTTATTTTCATATTTTCTAGTCGTTAAACGTTTACGATCAAAGTCATTCTAAAATAGACATAAGTTAGCGGAATAAAATACATAATGTATTCTTAAAATATTCAAATACTTTTATCAAAATTATACGAATCTATAATCTGAACATATTTTTAGAAAAATATTCGAATTCCGAATAATTGTTCATCTATTTGTCGATTTTCTATTTGTACGTCATGTTTTCGTTTATAAATACAATTATTGTTTACAACACTACTACTTAATAATTACAACGAAAAAAGTGATAAAGTTAAATGTTAAAGTGATTAAAACCCCGTAAAAAGTGTTAACGAAAAAAGCAAGTAGCTATTTAATTTTATACGACTCAATAATAATAAAATACAGGTTTACAGACAGTATTACGTAAAATGTAATTTCATAACTTTCAAGTTCAACCAGATAACCAGTACCCAGCCTATGCACTTATATTAATATCAACGGTAATCGAGTGTTAAAACGATGTATTATATTATAGACGGTCACGCGCGTTACACACAGTAGCGTCTTTAAATTCACTTATCGTTTTACGATTTTGAATCACGAAAAATAATATGACAGAAAACAATTCTAAGAAATGTCTGATGTGTTCTTATTTTTAATTCAGTTTGGAGATTTTACAGCAATATCGTTTGTACATAAATAAAGTTTTCATCAGGTTACTTTCATTTGAATCAATCACTAAATCTGTTTGGTTTTGCCCAAATTCAACATTACTCGTTTCGCTCAACAAATTTCTTCTCATTTTGAAATTAATAGTTAGAAGTGTATACAGGGTGTCTCTGAAAGATTTAAAAAATTCATTATTCTATTTATAATTTTTTTCTTTTTGTATCACGGACATATACAATCCAACAGGGCTTATTCTAAAGCGCATTTGGGCTTATTTTGAGTAGTTGAAAAGTCAAAATGCGTAGCTGAAAACCACTTATTGCGTAGTTGATTTGTTTACGATAAATTTATTTTGATTTTAATAATTAAAATAGGCAAAAATAATTACGTCTTTTCAGTGTTATCCATCAATAGAAAATTTAAATATAGGGGAGGGTGGTCCAAAATATGTTTTGTAATTTTAATCAATACCGAATTAGGTTCTATCATTTGACTAAATTTATGACAAAATCAAGATTGTTTATTCTTGAAATAGGTACCTACCTAT
>JAIPRM010009554.1:0-14637 GCA_025469315.1 Stegophylla sp. TES_Ste_2020 | reverse complement strand
TTTCCTTTGTTCAGAATCGTTTTACTGAAGAAATGATTTATCGTTTCTTTAAAATTTAATACGCCCGTCAAGAGAATACCACCCGTCGTGCAAAGTACACCCATCGTGCGAAGTATGTCCGGCTTTTGTTTTATTAATAGTACCTCAATGAATTTTCTTCTGTGAAACATTCGTTCAGAGTGTCAATATTATTGTCTGCAGTGGAAATATTTAATTTCATTTATTAACGTTTCAGTTTATACTATACAATTTCATCAATTTTCCGAATACATAAATTTATGTAAATCCAGTAAATTATAATTATTATTATTATATTCACATACATTTTTCTGTATACGTGGTGTTATAGGTTTTAATATTAATTAATGAATTCAAAATTTGCAACTGTTTTTTTAAACAAATTATGTAAACTATGGAACGAAACTAAGTACAATAACTCTTAGTATATGAGGAGAATTTATCACAATTATAAATTATTTCACGTACTTATGCACGTTTAAGTAATTTTCCTAATTGTTGAAAACTCATTTTAGATTTTGAACGAAATGAAGAAGTTAGTATTTTTATAGTGATGTTTATTATTTGTTTGTTTTTTTTTTTTTTTTTTGTACACACTTTTTCGTTGAAGAAATACTTGTTCAAAAGTTTCGATCAGCAACTCTTTAAAACCAGATTCGCTACTAGTCGGTACTTCAAAATGATCATTTTTTGAATTTCTCAATTATTAATTTTTTTTTTTTTTTAAACTACCCAAAATTTGACAAAAAAGACTTAGAAGCCATCATTTTTTGATTCAAACTTTATGAAAATTAAAACGTAGATAGACAATAATATGAAAAATCGTTCAGGTGCAATAAAACTTTGAAGACGTGAAAAATGTCCGGTTTTCTTGTCTAAACTTTTTTTTCGTACTTACGTACACGTTATATGGTTTTTTTAAACGCACTACTTTTTTTTATAGTCGAAAATAACGTAACTTCATCGCGTTGATTTTTTTTTTTTTTTTAAAGAAAAAATGATTTTGTTACTTTTATTTACTTTTTCCAATATACCAAACGAATAATAACTCGATTTCATTAAAATATGTAAAAAGTGTAACTTATACGCTTACACTGCAACGCAATGAGATTTAACAGGTGCGAAATAAGGTAAAAAACATTTGTATAATAATAATAATAATAACGATATTGTAGATCTAGATCGTATAGGTCAGGGATTCTCAAACTGTGGTACGCGTACCCCTCGGGGGTACTCGAAATATTTTAAGGGGTACGAGTCTGGCCAACAAACATTTCAATTAAAATAGAGGAAAAAACTCTAAAGTCTATAAGTACCTTTCTCACTTATTTCTTTGAAAATGAGCGATATTAGTTTTTAAAATTTTTTGTGGATCAGTTTTTAATAACTTAATCTTAATGGAGTAAAAATGTATATGTAAGTCATAAAAATTTTTTTAAATAGATTTTAGTTTAGTAACTAAATGAAGGGGTACCCAAAAAAATTAATTTGTAAAAAGGGGTACAGTGTTCATAAAACTTTGAGAATCCCTTGTATAGGTTGTCGTGTTGGACATTTTTTCCGTCCTTTGGCGACCCAAAGCGAGTGTGTGTGTTGAAATCATCGCGTGCTTTCGGTCGTCGTCGTCGCAATGTCAAAACGGAGCCGCGAGGGCGTTGCGTCACGTGTCGCACACGTATTATACACACACACACGCGCGCGCGCGTAATAATTCAAACAGTACACACAATAATAATATAATATATTAAATGTGTTTTGACCGTTTGTGTCGTTTACACGCACACACCAAGGCGCGCGCGTATTACACATATAAAAAGCATTTGTCGTGCCCGCCGAGGAATTATCTATACGTTGTGTATAATAATAATATTGCAATGTACAATATATTATTATAATACGTCGTATATTATATATTTTGTACGCGCGCGACACGGCCGCAACAGCATTGAAAATGTATAGTGACAATAATAATAAGTGCGATATGTGTGTGTGTGTGTGTGTGTGTGTAGTGACACCGGCGTGCGAGCCGGCGGCCGTAACGGATTACCGTCGTCGTCGTCGAATCGTGATCCGGAGGATTAGCCACGCGTCCCCTCGACCGACCCACCCCCCACCATCGATCGCTCCAGACCCTCCCCCCCAAAAAAAAAAACGCGTCGTCCCTGTCACCCCGAGGCCGAGTCGATCTCGTGTGGGAAATGTAAACACAACTCGTGCGCGCCGCACGAGAATCTGCACACCGCACGTCGACGGATTTTCTATAGTCAAAAATTGACCGTTTATTACAATAATAATAATAATAATAATAATATGACTAAGTATGTGTGCAAGGATATAATATTTTTATGAATGACATTATGTGTTTAACGTTAAGCGGAAATGTCGGTCGAGACGAATCGTCGCACGAGCCCGAACGATATATTATTGTCATGATATAATATTATGTACGTACACACCACGCTGTAAGTCGTATGTTTTTGATTGTGTTTTCGATTGCGCGCGGCCAATTTCCCCCTGTCCCCCCCTCCCTATCGCCGCGCGACTGCGTGGTATTTTGATAATAACAATTAGGGTTGGCACAAGGTCAATCGACCGGTCAAAATATGGTCAATTGACCATATTTATATTAGTGAAGTGTGTTCTTCGCACGTCGGGTGGAATTCTCTCGACGGGTGTATTGAATTTTAAAGAAACGATAAATCATTTCTTCAATAAGACGATTCTGAACGAGGGAAGTTAGTAATATAATATTTCATATAGTTCAGATCAAAAAATGATGGTTTCCGAGTCGTTTTTGTTAAATTTTGGGTAGTTTTTTCCAAAAAAAAATTGAAGAATTGAGAAATTCAAAAAATTACTTCTTTTAAGTACAATTTAGAGGCAAATCCGGTTTCAAAAAATTACTGATCGAAACTTTTGGACAAGTATTTCCACACGAAAAGCTGTACACAGAAAAAAAAATAAACATCATTGTAAAAACACTAGCTTCTTCACTTCGTTCAGAATCTAATAAATAAGGGAATTACATTAATTGGCCTAGTAACTGACTATATATATATATAAATATTAATCATGACTATATTTTATGCGCTCAAAATAGTAAATATTTACATCGTAACTCGGGGCGTACTTCATCACTGTACACGTGGAACTCAACATGAAACCAATTTGAACGTTAAAATTGTTGAAACGAAAGTCATATTTGAAAACTATAGTAAATAAAATATGTCTATATTATTCAGACATTTTCAAGGATCAGATTGAGATTGATGGTTTTAATGGATTTAAAAAAAAAAAAAGGGTTGTTTTTCCCGGAAAAATACATAGGGCGAATTATTAAAAATTCAAATATTTACTCCATATATATATATATAATATATATTAAACATATTGTGCGTGGTGTCGTAGTGGTACGGTGAATTTATCAGAGCAACAGAATTATCATCGGTTTTCCAGGAAATCGGAAAACGCAGTAAAACTGCAACTAGGAAAACTATACAAGGGAAAATGGTCGGCGAGTTTTCACCTCTGAATATTATATTATGCTTATTTGACATCACCCAAAAATGTATTCGAGGTCGTAAATTATTTACGGTTAGAAATTATTAATGTTCATACCTGCATTAAGCACCAATATCGTGTGGATTGTATTTTGTGATATTTTTTTTCCCCGTTAAAAATAAAAACCCAATAAATATTCAAGTGACTTCGTTGAGAACCATTTTTAAACCGCATATTTTCACTTTAATCGCGGTCAAAACGTTGAATAATGATGTAATAATTACTGGGAAATCAAGAGAGAGAGAGAGAGAGAGAGAGAGAGAGAGAGCGAAAAAAGAAAACATTTTTTTTTTAAAACACTGCTACTAAATTTCAAATTGAAGTTTAGTTAAATAACAAATAAATACACTTACACCTACTCGTAATTATATCTCCGATATTATTAAACAAAGAAATATTTATTAGGGTGGTCCTTATTTTTTAAGTTTTAAATATCGATCGGGACACCCTTAGATATATTGTTCCAATATATAGTGATGTATATGAAATTTGGTTAAATTAAGTTTAAGACGTGCCGCAAAAGGGTTGAAATTTTGCTTGTAAGGGCCGTAGTTTTTGAGTTTTTCGCCGATTTCAAACGAAATAGTGCAATTACAGTAGAAAAAGTATAGAACATGAATAATTATAGAAATTTTAATATTCTAAAATAACTGTAATAATATAAAATTTGCCAGGAAAATACATTAAACCATCATCCACTTTATTAACTAGTTCTAGAAATTCTCCTAATCACATGGGAAAACTATTTTCAACAATTTCAATAATGAAGTAAAGAGTCTAATAAAAAGTTTATGTGAAAGATATTCCGATGATATATTATAATGAATATAATGAGTAAAAATCAAATAAAAAAGGCCATAAATGAAATAGTCAGTGATCTTGATGATAATGTTTGTATCAATAAAATCATAAAAAGTCAATATTTCTAAACATAATATCGTATAATAATATAATATTAACATGTATCTATAATATGTAATGTTGATTAAGTTTTTGTTTTTTTTTCTCTTTTGTCATGTTTTGTCATTAATTATAACATTATCTCATTTTAATTGCATATTATTATTTGCTTTAAACGAATAATTAATTGTGATATCGTTGAACTCCGTATACCGGATACGAGCATAGCTCAGTTGGTATTAGTATCGGCTATTATGAAATTATTTTATTGTAATTAATTAATTAATTGTAATAATTGTAAAATCAAATGAATAATAAAAACGAAAAAGAAACACACGTCGTTTTGCATTCTACAAGAATATGATTTCCCCCTGATAGCGCCCGTGCGGGGGACTCAGGAAACGGGAACGCGGGCGCCGGCGGCTATGCGTACGCGAAATAATGACGTAATGGTTGTACCTTTGTGTAGTAGTGTTGTTATAATATGGTAGTACCCAGTCTAGTAGTAGTGACATGCGACTTATAATAACGTATTTACCATTTTTCTTTCTGTTTTTTTTTTTGTACTATAATGATGTCGTTCTCGAGCAGCGTTCCACGTCCGGGGTCGGGCAAAACGGGATATAAAAAAACAGCAGCCTCCGGCGGGAGAACTAAGATCGACGACCGGGAGGGGAGGGAGGAAAGAAAAAAAACAATTTTTTTTTTTTAAATAACAAAAACGCACACGACGTCCGCGAGTAATACACAATGTAAAATTATATCTTTGGCGATGCAGTAGGCATATGACATATAAAATATATACACGCGACATAATTGTATACAACAGAAGGAGGGGGGGGGTGTTCGCCTTTAAAAAAAGAAAGCTTCGCTTGTTCATTCTGTTGCGAAAAGTTGCGGCGGAGAGGATCCGTGTACTATCGGATTGATCCGATGTTATTATGTAATTTCATTATAACATGACGGTACAATGTACACACGAACGAATTGGGAATGTTTTTCTCCGGGCCATTTATTTATTTATTTTGCACACGACACATAGGCTTGATTATAAAATATTAAATGTAAGTTAATTACAATAAATTAGACAATTATAAGAATAATGATAATAATAACTACATAAGAAATTTTAACAATAAATATATTTTCAGCTTAAAATTACTATAACATAACGACTTTAACGACGTGACAAAACTCTATTCTAAATTTAATTAGTGACTTAGGCCAGGAACTTTGTTTCATATTAAAGTGGTGTTTCTAGACTGTTAGCCAATTAATAATCGTCTCTGTTTTAGCTTCGTGTAATTTTGCTATTCCTCGTTCAAATTTAGTAATTGGACATTCTTCCGCAATATTACGCTTAATAGTTTGGTCGATTCCACAAGAGCAAAAAGGGGATTGTTCCGTTCCCCATTTATGTAGTCAACTTTTACTTCGGCCTTGCTCGGTTCTTATTCTGTTCAACGTCGACCATATCTCCCGTGGAAGATCAAAACCCGGAATTCTTATTTGTGGATAAGAATTCCGCACGCACGCCCGATTCTTTCCATCGTGTTTTCCATGTTATCGATAGAGATTCTACTGAAAAGATTCTATTCCGGGCCATAATATCTTCTTCAAACAGGCCTACACACACTCTTTGAGCGCTCATCGCCAAAACATACGAATAATAAAATTTTTTTTATTAAATACGTGTACTTTCACGTTTATGATAACAGGTGTCTTGGTTTTATCCTCGCGGTAGCTATGTAGGTATGAGGGTTTCTGTCCAATCAACAACTATATGCAAAACTCAAAAACTTTTACATGCAAACTTTTTGAAAAACGAATGAAAAAGCACTATTTATACTAATAAATATATTGAGAGATATTAAATATCCAAATATTATACGTACTGCCATATATATTAATATTAAGAAAAGTATATAAAATATATTATATGACAATTTCATATTATAACTCTTTGATGAATAAAAAACTAATTATTTGAAGCTTACTCCGCGTTTTTCACTGTAAAGACGTATAAATAT
Organism: Stegophylla sp. TES_Ste_2020; assembly: GCA_025469315.1. Taxonomy (NCBI): domain Eukaryota; kingdom Metazoa; phylum Arthropoda; class Insecta; order Hemiptera; family Aphididae; genus Stegophylla; species Stegophylla sp. TES_Ste_2020. The sequence continues at coordinate 8,128 of JAIPRM010009554.1, read as the reverse complement.
TAATTGATTATCAAATGCTTTGCAATCTGAAACCTAAGTAACGTGAAACGTAAGCCATTACTGATAAAGTTTAAATTCCCAATAGCACTAAACACGAAAAACTAAACAAGTATACTACTTTCCAATAACGTTTAACTCAATAAAACCAATAACGTTTCATTTTTCAACACTTTTAAACACGTTTGAGTTGTACGCACAAGTTTGCCGCTTTCTTAATTCACATTTTTGAACGCCCTAACCCCTCCCCCTCAGAAAAAAAAAACTCCCCTCGAGACATTTCTAATCAACGATGGACATACGGCACAATGCAATAATTACGCTCAGAGTATTTTATGATTATTGTTTATAAATCGTTTAATGTCATGTTGTCGTGATGTGCCTGTATAGGAACGCCAGTAATATTATAACATCAATACACGGCGACATTATAATACACGTTGACGTCGTGGTTTCCCAAAAACGGTCGTTATTATACGAGAACGTCGTTGTGCCGTCTCGGACGTCTGATGCATTATGCATTTATTCACATTATTTTAAATAAACGTTTATGTACCGTAAAAGAAAAAACAAGATTTGTAATAATGTATACGCCGCCCGTTCACGTCATAATATTGACGACATCGTTCAGTCCGTCTAGGGGGCATATAAATATTATTTATTTACTAATATTATATTAACGACGTCTGGGGGAGGGGGGGTAACGTTCTTCGCGTTTTCTAAAATCAAATCGATTTTATGAAAAAACGGTTATTAGCTTTAGTTTACCTATTGCAAGCACAATAAGATGCAAGTATAATGTGTACAATAGATTGCATATATTTATACCATTTACCTATTGTACTCGTTTTCCCTAGCGGGCGTTATTGTTATAAATAAATAAATAAAAAATTTCACTCAAAATGAAATTTAATAATATGAAATATGAAATTAATATAATATATTATAGGAACCCGTTTCGTAATGTTTATAAATATTTTACGTTATCAGTTGTGTTACTTATGTTAGGTTTAATAACTTTTTCATATTTATAAAACCATAACGTTCTTTCGAACCATTCGATAGCGAATACTATTCGAACTATTCGATAGTGAACGCTTTTTGGATAGTAAAAACTATTTAAAAATTATTCGATAGTTTTTCGAGCTATTCCATGGTTTAAATTAGAAAACCTGCTATTCGGTCACGTAAAAAATATATTCGAATAGAATTCGATAGTTTCCTTGAACTATTTGAATGGTATTCGGATAGTATAAACTATTCGAAAATGCCCGTCACTAGTAGGTACCTCTCCCCTAATAACAATATAAATCTCTGCTGTGCTATGTTTGTTTACGGTTTGAATTTTCGTCCGTCGTCGTGTTAGGATATTATTATTATATACGTGTATACGCGCGATAAAGTTCATATCCCCCGCGTCGCAGTAGAGCTTTCGCAAACGTATTCGACAAACGGTTAGTTTAATAATTGAGACTTTCAAATGGCATTTATCGCGTGCCCTTATAATCCGAAAGTGTGCGTTTTATTCGTCGGCGGCGGAGGAGAAACGCGCGTTTCGGATTAAACCGGGGTTACGACGCCATCGGCCGTCAGTGCAAACCCAAAATACGTGTACATATTATACAGGGTGATTCGACGTTTATGTCACAACAATTTATAAATATCAAAAACAGAGTAAAATATGTATATTATACAAAAGTTTCTTTATTCAATAAAACCCAAAATGATATGGAAATTTCGTATTTTTAACTACCACCAATAAGGAAGGGGTAGTTTTAGGGTTGGATTTTGAAAATCAAATGACAAAATGATATATGAAGGTATTTTTAAACCAAAGATTGGTTTGTTAAAAACATCAATTGATGCAAAACTCTAGGTTTTTTGAGCGATTTAAAATTTAAAAAAATTAAACAATTTTTTTTTTTTTAAATACCTTCATTAATCATATCGTCAAGAAATATACCTATAGGTTTTCATTTGATTTTCAAAAGTTCACCCCTAAAAGTACCTCTTAGGGGCGGTTAAAAATATGAAACTTCCATATTATCATTTTAGGTTTTATTAAATAAAAAAATAAAAACTTTTGTATTGTATATTTCACTCTATTTTGAATATTTACATGAAAAAACATAAATTTTGAATCACCCTGTACATATATGTATGCGCATATAATCGTTTTGTAATATTGTCCGTTTTACTATCTATATACAAGCCGTACATACTGTATATACGTATATATATATTACGAGATTTACGTGTGTATTCGATTCGAGAAGAGTGGTGTATTTCGAACCCGTAGTCCCCGAAATCACCTCGGGCAAATCCCGTTTAAACCCTTTGGTTCTCGTCGTTTAACTTTTATCGTAGCGTATTAAGTGGGTACACATAATGTACGCCGCAACCCTATACAAGACTCGAACGCGGCGGACGAGCGTGTCACTTTAATAGCGTGTACGTAAAATTTAATTGCACGAAACGGTCGTTAAAAACAAATTCTTAGCCCGTCGGCCACGTTGTTCTTGGAGCGTCGTCGTCGGCGGCAATAATAACGCCATTATAATATTATTTTATTTATATTACACTATATACACGCGCGTAATGCGTGCCCGAGGACTGCGCAGAAAGTATCATTTTTATACTACCCACTAGGAAATTTTCTGGAATTTTCGACCACGACGCTATAATATTATAGTCACGTCGTCGTTAATATTAATCGTATGTATAAAATAGCCGGACATACTTCGCACCATGAGTGTATTCTTCGCTCCTCGGGTGGGGGGACTTGATGGGTGCGGTGTGTGTTAAATTTTATTTATTTAAAAAAAAAAAAAAAAAAAAAAAAATGATAAATCATTTCTACAATAAAACGATTCCGAGCTATGCGCTTCAGCTTACATAAGACAATTTTACTTAAATATCATTAAATTTATTATTATTTAAAAAAAAAAAAACAAATAAATAATAAAATTTTGTACTCGGTCAGTTTTATACCTCACTGTCACTATTAACCGAGAACAGGAAAAAAATGTTTGTTTGAAACAGAATTAGAAAAAAAAATTCAAATATTTTTCTTTTACCAAAATGTTATTTACATTATTGTCAATCTATAATTAAATTTTCATAAAGTTTTGATGGGAAAAAAAACAAACGCCTTTGTTTTACACAAAATTACTCGGTAATTTTTGATACTTTTGTTTTTTTTTTGAAAAACCTGCAGTCATCATCCGAACTATCGTCCGGACCGTCATCGAATAAATATTTTTTGAAACTGAGCTGTGACATTTTCGAATCCGCACAGTCCCCACGTGTTCACTAAACACTATCCGGAAGCGAGTGTTTCGTGTCGAAAACTTAAAAAACAACCCTTTTCCCCCAGAACTCATAACGTACAATATCCGTATATCTGTGTATATATATATATATATATATATAAACTTATGTCGTGTATATAACAACTGTCGACGTCCAGCAGCAGCAGCAGCAGCAGGGACCGTAGCGACTTTGGGCGGGAGCGGAGGGGACGGAGTTTTTCGGTCTGTGACTTATGACGGCGGCGCAGGCGAAACGCTCGTTTAATAATATTATTATTATTATTGCGCACTGTCCCGGGGACCGGAGGACGAGCGAGGTATACATTTTACACTTTTCAACCCCTTTCGCGTCGACCGTTCAAATTTTCAAGTTTAATTTTCGGCGGAAGAGTTTTTTTTTTTTTTTTTTATTGTCAACACACGGCAACAGCTGCCGGAGACGCGTGAGTTCGCGCTGCAAAAGCCGTGTAAAAAGGGTGCGCGTGACGACAAACGTCGTCGTGGCGGCGGCGGCAGTCGTCTGCTGCTACAATAAATATACATATATTATTATAATATTGTGTAATGCGATACGCACACGTTTACTACGTTTGCGTGAGCGTATATGTATAACAATAATAACAAAATAATAATAATAATGCGAACGCGATAATAACAATAACACACGTACAGCTACTACTACAACTGCGCGCAAACGGAAAACAAGTGCCCAGCCGACAAAGAGGAGGCCAAACGGAAAATATTTATCATAATATTATATACACACATACACACATATACTAATATTATATATTCGGCTCGAGTTGTATACAATAATAATAATAATAATAATAATAATAATAATATGAGTACACATACACAGTTCACACGTCGTCGTTATTAAAAACGACGACGGCGCGCGACGTCTTGCACGTGACTACCCTCCCCTCTCCTCCCCCCAAACTAACACACACACACACACACACACACACACACAGTAATAACAATAACAATAATCATAATCATAATCATATAATAATAATAATAAATACGTTGCGCCTATACCCTTTTCTAGACCTTCAAAAACGCTCGCTCCACTGTCGGATAGTGGTGGTGACACTCATGTGTGCTAGCGAATTTCTCCGCTGCACAACACTAAACTCGAAGGGGTTAAGATGGCGCGTTTGTCGCCCCCCCCCCACCGACTATGTAAGATCAAACGTCAGACGTGATTCAATACATAAAGAGCGTCATGGAAAAATTGTAAATAGAACTTCAAATTAAAATCAAAGATTTTCTCCAAAACTATAGTAATTTCCAAAATTTCGATAAAAGTTGCACCGGACACACTCCCCCCCTCCCAGTAGTGGCGGAGCTATCATCGGGCAAAGCAGGGCAGTGCCCCGAGGCCCCAAGAGCTCAGAGGCCCTCAGAGCACTTGGAAAATGTTCAAAAATAGATCCGTAAAATAATTGAAATAAAAAAGATGTGGTTTTTTTTTTATATACTTAGATTTAAAGGGGCCTAATTTTGTTACTGCCCCGGGGGGGCCCTTTCCCGTCTTGTTACGACACTGCCTCACGGGAAAAATTTCTATAACTATGCGACGCTTTGTATATAAAAAACGGAAACACATCGAGTTTCTGCGCACGGAGAGAAAAACTGACGTTTTTTTTTTTTTTTTTTTTTATTCGACCGGACGTCCGGACGCGGCCAAAGACACCGGCTGCCGCGTTACGTGCCGCCCAATCTACACGAGAATAACAATATTATCGTTATTGACGTGGACGGTAAACGACCTGTGAGTGCACAATATACGCGATTTCCGTTCGAGAATTTTGTCGTCGAGAAGTGTGAACACGCGCGCGTGAGGTTCCGTACGGGTGAAGGCATTGATCTCGTCAGAAGTCTGTCTCTGGAAAATTTGAACTATACCAAAATATGGCTTTTTGCTTATCGGAAAATGTTAAACTTTAGGAATAAAAATATATGAGTCGCCTATTTAGTGGCCGAACATTTTTTACACCTATTCCGGGCGCAAATTAATCAGTGGCGAATTTTCAAATTTTTCTAGGGGTGGTACAACGCATTTTAAAAAATAGTTACTGTATGTATAATTCAGACAGTAATTTGTAAAGGGTCCACTCAGAATCTAAAAGATTTTTAATTAGGACCACCCTCTGAGACATCCTTCGTCGATGCATTTTATACCTTTTATACTAATTATTACTTCTTGATTCATTGAATGATAATTTGTTTGCTTTGAACATTTTTTAGTTCTGGGGGGGGGGTCCAGAACCCCTGGACCGCCCCCGTAAATACGCTCTTGAAAATAATAACGGCACGGCTGAGGCGGTGAAAAGAAAAATTGCCGGACATACTTCGCACGACGGATGGGATTCACTTGACGGGTGTATTTAATTTTAAAGAAACGATAAATCATTTCTTCAATAAAACGATTCTGAACAAGAGACACTCGGTGTGGTATGTCCTCCTTCGGATACACGGTAATATTGTTATTGTTAGGGCTAGGGACTTGTAGGAGTTGGCATGTTTTTCAAAAATCATTCAAAACATAGCTAAGCGGTGTAGAAATGCGTTTCATAACACCAGTTCTCTTTAATTTGCATATTTTGCATAATATTTAGCTCTTTTTTCAATATAAATGAATTTTAAGTGCATATTTCACATAGGTATTTTTCAATATTTAATTTGAGTTTTCTTATGATATTGGAAAATTTTTTACTGAATACCTGAAGAGATTGAATATTATTATTGATATTTTCAATTGTTTAAATGTAAGCTTAAAAAGAACAAAGATTAAAAAAAAAAAAAGAAATTTCATAAATAATTAAAGAAAAACTAATATTAGATATTAAAAGTATATTATACAATACAGTTTTTAAATATTTTTGAGTTTTTACAGTAAAATTTTTGTTTTATAAGAGATTATTTTCGGATTTTTGCATATTTTTAAAGCACATTTCGTAAATTTTATAGCATAATATTTGATACATTTTTAGATGCATGCGTATTTTTAATTTTTTTTGAGTTATAAGTCCCTTGCCCTAATTATTATTATTATTATTATTATCATTGCTGAATCTATGGCGCGAACAGCAACAACTGGCTGTGTTTCACGGAAAAATTCGCTCGGCTAGCAGTTACTATAGTTATGAATGAGAGAACACGTTTTTCGATCGTTGCCCGTTTACGAGGGGCTAATAATTCAACGCACAAGCGCCGCCGTCAAAGTAATAATAATTTTTTACGAGCACATACACACAACAGGTACCCGTACACCGGTTTCCCCCCGCAGTGACCGTACGCTATTTTTACTGCTCATATCGGAGCGTTTATTGCACGCGCGGAGCTCGTATTTCTTTTTAAAAATCCGTATAAAATAATTATTTGTACATCAGTGTGTTTGAATTTTGGTTTCCATTTTTTTTTTTTTTTTTTTTTTTTTTTTATTTAGTTCATTCCGGTTAGGGACTTACACAGTGCGCACGCGCGAATACGCGCCAGTGTTGTTATTTTCCAATTACGTTCCGGCCGCCGAGTGACTAACGATATAAACATTTAGTATTTAAGTACCTAAAGTATAAAATCACAGACTCCGATCGTTTTTTTTTTTTTTTTTTTGTTCCTTTTACATTTTTTTTTTTTTTTCACCACAGAACGCAGATTCGAACTCGCGCAGAATAAAAAAGCCGGACATACTTCGCACGATGGGTGTTCTTCGCACGACGGGTGGGATTCTCTTGACGGGTGTATTGAATTTTAAAGAAACGATAAATCATTTCTTCGGTAAAACGATTCTAATCGAAGAAAGTTAATAATATAAAAAATAAATGAGAAAAAAAATGTTAGAAAAATGTCCAATTTTTTTTTTTTCACATTTCCAAAATTTCCTTGCGCCAAAATCTTTCTTATATAATTTTCTATCTGTGTTTAAATTTTCATATATTTTGGAACAAAAAATTATGGTTAAAAAAAAAAAATTGACTTGAATTGAGAAATTCAAAAAATGACCTCTTTAAAGTACCATATAGAGGCAAATCCGGTTTCAAAAAGTTAATGATCGAAACTTTTGGACAAGTATTTCCATACGAAAAGTTGTACACAGAAAAAAAATAAATAAATAAACACCATTGTAAAAACACTAGCTTCTTCACTTCGTTCAGAATCTAAAATTTATTGTACTACATTATTGAAGCGCGTTAAAAGAATTTTTTAGAAAAGTTTAAGTTTTTGCTAATTTTTTTGGCATATACAAATACAAATTTCTCATAAAGTATCAACTACTTACATAAAATAACTCAAGAAAAATAATTATCGATTCATGTCGGTCTATCTATCTGGCCGAACTTAAAAGTTTTAATCTTTCATATGGTTTGTTATTTAAATAATATATTTAAGATCTACTTTGCTGGTGTAAAACTATTTTCATTTCCTTTAGGTGGGTATAATACTATAATAGTAATAAAAAAAAGCCGGACATACTTCGCACGACGGGTGGTATTCTCTTGACGGGCGTATTAAATTTTAAAGAAACGATAAATCATTTCTTCAGTTAAACGATTCTGAACGATGGAAGTTAATAATATATGAAAAAAAAATGTCCAAAATTTTTTTTCAAGTTTTCAAAATTTTCTTGCGCCAAAATCTTTTTTTAGGATTTTCTATCTATGTTTAAATTTTCATAAAACTCTGATCAAAAAATGATGGTTTTCGAGTCGTTTTTGTCAAATTTTGGGTAGTTTTTTTCCAAAAAAAACATTGAAGAATTGAGAAATTCAATAAATGACCTCTCTAAAGTATAATCTTAAGGCGAATCG
>JAIPRM010009553.1:0-14638 GCA_025469315.1 Stegophylla sp. TES_Ste_2020 | reverse complement strand
TGAGAAATTTAAAAAATGACCTCTCTAAAGTACCAACTAGATCCGATTTGGGATCTATAAAGTTACTGATCGAAACTTTTGGATCAGTATTTCTATACGAAAAAGTGTTTACAGAGCGGAAAAAAAATAAAAATAAACATCATTGTAAAAACATAAGCTTCTTCACTGACGTTCAGAATCTAAAATTTGAGTCATTTAAAAGAAAAAACTTTATTTGAAGAACAAGTCGATAGCTTAAGAAATTATATTTTTATGCCTGGTAATAATAAAATATTTTTGACATTAGAACAACACTTGGTAAAAACGAATGAAAAAATGCAATTCAAGATTTCTATAACACAAATTAGTAAATTTAATGGCACAACTGATAGGGACTTAATGAATAAGCTAGATATGTCACAAAATTTGTAAATTTTCAAATATCACAACAAAAGGTAACATAACAAAGGGCACATTCGAATTATTACTTATAAATGTGGATAAGGATGACAAAACTATATTAATTTTACCATTAGGATATTTTAAAAGGAAAACTGGGGAACGTTAAACCTGGGTGAATTGTATGTATTGTTACCAATAATTCGTTCACTTTTCATTCTTCTAACTGTATCACAAAGGAATAATTAACTACTGATATGTATTACAATTACATAGGGAAATAGTAAGAATACCTACACAAAAGGGTCAGGTTAAGAATTACATAATATATCAGTTCCTAAATGAATGAAAAAATGAGAAGTGTATAAGTTTCCACACAAGCAAAAAAAGTTTAAACAAGAAAGCCGGACATACTTCGCAACACGTTTCTTCTTTGCTCCTCAAATCAGATACTCTTGGTGGGTGTGTGGAATTTTAAAGAAACAATAAATCATTTTTTCAATAAGACAATTCTGAACGAAGGAAGATAATGATATAAAGAAGATTATAATAGTCGTCATTTTCAACATATTCACCATGAGTATCTGGCCTGAAGAGCAAAAAATATCTGTGGTGAGAAGAATGTCCGGCTTTCTTTTCTATACATAACTTTACTTTACTGTTTTTTTATCAAATAAATAAAAAAAGGACAAAACATTTGATGAGAAAGAAAATGTTAGAAAAATGTCCTAATTTTTATTTTCTCATTTTCATAATTTTCTTGTGCCAAAATGTTTCTCATATCATTGAGTCTATCTATGCTTAAATTTTCATAAAGTTAGGATCAAAAAATAATAATTTCCTTGTCTTTTTTGTCAAATTTTTCCCTTAATAAAAAAAAAAAAAAAAAAAAATGAAGAATTGAGAAATTCAAAAAAAGATCTCTTTAAAGTCGATCTAAACACTTCTATCTGAATATAATTTCTATCTGATGATAGAAAAAGTCAATTTATAATGTATAAAATACAAATTTTATTATATGCAAAAAAATTTTTGTTGTATTTTATTATCTTCAAACTTTTTGTAAAAAGTCAGATTAGTACAGTAAAATTTATAGAAAACAGTATAAAATAGAAGTAACACAAAAACTTGGTATAAAATAGAAAATACAACACCGTAGCTTATCATTCCACGTAATAACATTTTAAAATTTTTTGAGATCAATAACCGTCGGGGAAAAAAGGTTTCGGGTTATCGGGTAAAACAACATTTGGGAAAACCGACGGGGACCTAAATAAATACATTCTTTAATCGATTCAATAAACAGCATGGAGAATACCAATTAAAATTAAAGGTAATAATTATGAATAAGATGTACGACAAATTTAATGCCAAAATGATTTTAATAGTATGCATAAAAATATTAAATACAAAATATATTTCATGTATAGTTTACACAGGTCAGTAGTATTTTTAAAGAATCAGTTACTTATTATAATAAAATCTTGCCTAAGGTATCCGATTATATTAAACAGTAAACCTTTGGTTAACAAGTGCTTAGGAATAAACAAAGCTGGGAAGTAACTAGTTACCGAGTTGCAAAATAGTAACTAGTCACTAAAAATTACTAACTTATAACTTAACGAGTTACATAATAATAACAAATAAAATAACTGTTATAATAGTCATTTAAAATTTAAATTTTTCGTGCACATTTTAAAAACTAATGAAATACATGAAATTAAATGAAATAATATTATAGAAAAGGTAATTTTATAGTTTTCTTGAAAATATTTTTATGAAATAATTTAGCTTAGTTCCTTTTTTGGGCAAGTAACTAGTAAATTTATGAGTTACTTTTATTTTATAGTAACTTGCCCTGCTTTGGGAACAAAATTAATATCACATTGATATTGAAGTTTCATTGGAGCAACTGTCGTTAAATTGTTTAAATAAAACAATTTACTTTTCTCGATATATTATGACAATTTTTTGTATAAACTTATTTTGATAATTAAAAGATTGTTAACAAACAATATTATAAAACACACAGAAATATATAAAAAATCATTCATACAGAACAAAATATAAGATAAGTAGATACATGGAAATTACATACCTAACAGATAATTTGATTATTGTTACAAATATTAATGGTTTCGCTATAACTTTAGTAAGTATGCAATTAAAAGCAGTTTCTATGCTTTAAATTGATACATACTAGTAGGATTCCAGTATTATTTAGACTGCTCCAGCAAAGAAAGTTGTATACTTATTATTTATTTACACTTGATGGCAGTCAGTTATTTAACCAAAACATACCAATAATCTCAAAAAATGATGCCACCACGTGTACTTAGAATTGATTAGTCCATATTTTTCGAATTTTCTAATTTAACTGCTATAAATTTGAACTGAAAGATTTGAAACGTTAACTATTCAAAATTAAAATCTCGAAATGCAGTCACGTACCCACCGGAAACAAACTCAGATCATTCTTCAGAAGTATTATTGTATTACTATGTTGACCAATAGGATTAGTAAGGTAAATAGAATAACTATCCAATAACTGAAAACTATTTGTTACTGGCAAAAACTGTAATGACTAAACATGATCAGTGGTTTCGAAAAACACAATTGAGTTACATGTTGAAAGTTTTTCGCCAGTAACACAAAAACTATTAAGAATCATATAAAAAACAATTATAAAAAGTAAATTATCCTTGCAGCAGCAGTCGAAATATGATTGGTCTTTGTCAGGAACATAATTGTTTTTAGTTTTATACAGACATTTCAGACTTACTAAAGATTCCGTCTTCAAAGTACACTAAAACTTACTCTGAAGATGGAATCCATGGCAGAGTCCAAACATCAGTGGTATGCAAATTGAAAACAAGAATACTTCAACAAAGAACATGTACCAATGGCTTTTGCAACAAAACACATTTGTTGAGTTTAAATAGTTTTCAAATACTGATTAACTTACAACACTAATACAATAACTTAAGCATACATAATATAAATACCAAGTAAACAAGAGAATAATTAAAAGTGGGAACGATAACATTAATTTCTACTTAACAAATGATTTGTCAAAGAAATTTAAGATACCAAAAAATTAAACAATATTATAATAGTACATATTTGTAACAAAAAATAAGCGTATGGAAAAATAAATAAATAAAATTGTCATTTTCCTTAGTGTTACAGTAAAGGAACATAAAATTAAATATTTAAAAATTAAAAATGAATACAAAATAATATATAAAATTTCAAAGTGAGATATGCGAAACAATATATAGCAACCTAATACGAAAATACTTTGATTACACTTCTAAAATCTAGTTATCTAAAAGTAAATACTATGGTAGGTGTGTAGGTTACTTTATAATACTTAAATTAAGCTACCATAGTTTTCATCTTTTTTCGCATTTTTGTTTGGTAGCTTGTTTTCATTATTTGGCTCTGTGTAACTGTTAGATTCACTTTTTCCATTGACTGATTTGTTACTGAAAAAATTTTGATATGATAAGAATAAGTACAGTTATTATAATATTAAACTCGATCAATAAATAATAATTCAATACAAACGCAGTTTTGAAATTTTAAATAAAGGATTCAATTATTATTAATTTTTGTTTTAATCATAAACAATTTTCCTTACCTATACTTATAAGTAGGTATATTTACTTTTGATTTATAATTAGGGTGTGGATTTATAATATGCATTTACATAATAATTGTCTAATGTCATACATGAAGATAACCAAACAGAAATACATTGCAGTCATTAGAATTCGGTTGAATTTTCATATCCCATTGCAGGATAGTTGTGACTGTTTTAACATGTTGTTGATGCTGTATACTTTTCACATATTATGAGCTTAAATACTTACCTTTATGTAGGTAAGTATTTAAGCATAAAATGTAGGATTTTGTTTTCCATGGGGAAGGAGTTATAATAATAACAATAATAATAATAATAAAAGTAATAAGTTTAAAATGTATATATTTTTTTTGGTAAGTACTACCTATCTTAAATTTTAATTTACTCAAACGGTAAAAATAATTACATATTTCTGGATTTTAAATACATATAAATCTGCCCCCAGTCATAACAAATATGAAATACATTATACAAAGAGTAAATTTCCTTTTTAAAAAGTTAAGTAAATTATAGTAAAGTGAAGAAAAGTAAAGTATAGATAAGAAAACCAGACATTATAGCACCACAGGTATTCTTCGCTCCTCAGGTGAAATACTCTTAATGGAAGTGTAGAATTTTAAATAAACAATAAATCATTTCTTCAATATGATCCTAAATAAAAGAAGTTAATAGCATAAAAAACAATAATAGAAGTCATTTTCAATACACCCGCCAAGAGAGTATCTGATCAGAGGAGCGAAGAATAACTATGATGCGAAATATGTCTGGCTTGGCTTTATTGTCTATATTTTACCTTACTTATCTATTAACTTTACTTCACTTTACTATATTACTTATCTTTGCTTCACTTTAGGTACTTAAATTTACTTTATTTTTTTTCTAATAAATAAAGAAAAGAAAAAAAATTTAATGAAAAAAGAAGTGTTAGAAAACAATTTTCAAAATTATCTTGCGCCAAAATATTTTTAATATTGTCGTCTATCTATGTTTAAATTTTAGTGAAGCAAATTATGAGAAAATTGAGAATTTTGCAAAATGACCTTGAGAAAAGTACCATCTAGAGGCAAATTTGGTTTCAAAAAGTTACTGGTGAAGATTTAAGGACTAGTATTTCCAGTATACAGAAAACAAAAATAAATAAATAAAAATTAACATTTGTAAAAGCACTAGCTTCTTCGCTTTACCAAGAATATAAAATGTATATATCAAGTATGGTACCTACATATACAAAAAAAAAATAATAAAAAAATTTTAAGTTAATGAAAAATGTATCTTTAGAAAGACATGTATTAAAAATAATTTGATTAGTAGGTATTCATTAAATTGTAAGTAGGTACAAATATAGTTTATAATGAAGTTTATAGAACAGAAAAATGAAATAGCTGAAAATTTAAGTTGTCATAGATGACAAAAAAACCTTAGCAAAATAAGTAGGCACTGTTTTCAAAACTGATTAAATATTAAATATAAAATACGAGTATTTATTCATCATTAATAATTTATTACCTCTCAGAATCTATCATACGATTCCTCCGATAAGCAAAACGTCTGCGCATTGAAGGCGGAGTATCAATTGCGAATGGACTGTACATCTTAGTGGGCGTTCTGCCCAACAAACATTTTGACCGGGTTTTGGGAGTGGTGGGAGTCAAAGGCGACTCGTCTAATTTGAAACGTCGTCTGGTTGATGGACGTAATTTCTGAAACATGGTTAAAAATTAACGTGTCAGATCACTTCTTGATAATTATGTGCGACCAGAAACAGTGGCACAATTTGATACTTATCTTGAACTTTTATTCAAAAAGAAAATAAATCCACACCATCCTCAATATTGTACATTGCTGTATATTATATTATATTACTATATGGAGTACCTAGCTAAAACATTTTTGTATCATGTAGGTAAATGGTGTCAAATCCTACTGAAATCATTTAACTGTTTTGAAAGATACAACTTTAGAGTTTTAATAGGTGAAATCGTTTTAGAAGTAATTTCTAAATGTTTTTAAATTTCTCATATAAACAAAATTTAATCCAAAGATGACCAGAGGACTCTCTGGGTATGGATATTTAATCTAATTGAATTTATGTGATATTTGATGTGATAAATAGGTATGGGTACCTATTAGTTTAAATCATAAAGTGTTTACTTATGTTAGATTGTAATTTACTCTGTTATCAATTAGTAAGGAAATATTTAGTGTTATTGCACATTGTAATCTCATAATATGAATAAATAAATTCCAATTAAGTGCTAATATTATGTTTTTTTAATTATTAAGTTTTATGCCTAATGGCTCAAATACCAACCTACCTATAACAATAATAATATAATATAATAATTAATTAATAATAGTGACACAAAAGAAATTAAACCTTACAACTAGGTACCTACCAACCTAGGTGCCTAATATTATTAATTATGATAAGAAAACAATACGTAAGTATCTACCTATATACCTAGTTAGTTGTTTTAGATGATTTCGCACCTCATTATAAAATTTTCTAAGAATTATCTAATACCTATTCATGATAGAATTAATTTTTTTGTTCAAAAGGTAGGTACCTAATAATTTATATGCAAAATATAATTCAACCTAAACACCTGAGAACCTACCAAATATGGAAAAATAATAATAGATAGGTATGATAAAAATTATGAGTTATCTTTCCTTTTAACTTTTAAAATTAATTTAGTAGGTATCTACCTATAAAATAGGTTTTAAATATTTATATAAATCTAGATACCTAAGTACCTAGGTTATGTTTCAAATTTTTTTCAAACGTTTTGGCTGCATAATAAAGTAACATATGACACAATTATGACCTAAAGTATTTATTTATTAGGTACCTATCTCAAACAATATATTTTTGTATCCTGATAAATTTAGGTAAGTATATTATTATTCTCAACACTGCTACCTATGTCGACCAACCTACCTAGGTAATACAAAAGAATTTTATTCAATTGTATTTTGTTCACAAGAAGTGCAAGTACCTACCTAGCTAGCTATTTTTCAACGAAATCATATTGGGTAGTAAATTTAAAGACTAATGAATGTTCGAATTTGTGAAAAGTCTACGAAAGCGTACTAGGTATGTACAATAATTAGGGACTAGACTCATGACGACCATAGGCGAAACTAAGGGGGTGCAAGGGTGCCTTTAGCACCCCCAGACTCAAAATTAGCAGCCCCAAAAATCCATACCATAACTCTTAAATTTTAAGCGGGTACCTATTCGATGTTATGAGATTTGTTCGAGATCGTTATTTGGGCACTTATGTTATGAAATACCCATTTTATTTCTGATTAATAATAATTGTAGAACGGTGGCGGAATTCTAAAACATTTGAAACGGCGGGTTCGCGAAAAGCCTACGAAACCGTATAGCTGTGATACTCAACACGAACTCTAGATCGATACACGGGTAGGTACCGTCGCGCTCACCTGTGTGGCCATACGGAACCCGGTCCTCAGCTTGTTCATCGACCTGAACACGGTGTTTACGCCGCGCCGGAGCGTTTCGCGCTTCTTGGTCACCGTGTTGACGGCCGCCTGCCACATCTGCGAGTTGCAGTTCTTCGACGCCGCCGCGGTCCTGGGCGACCTTCTCCGGGTGGTGGCCAACGCGTACGGGCACTCCTCGTCGAACCGGTCGCGCATCTGTCGCTGTATGTCCGACTCGACGAAACACTCGGTCAGCGGACTCGGTTTGCAGCACTCGTTGCTGCCCAAGAAACTCAACCGTCGGCGCATCATTGTTTGTCGGCTCGTTTTATGTACTACGTCGCCCCGTCGTTTGTGCACGTGAATCGTGATGAAAAATACCTGGGTATCGCTTATAATATTACTAATAATATATTATTACCGTGCAATGATGACGCGCGAACCGGCGTCGAAATGTCGCGTGTTTGGACGAGACCCGGTATGACGACGATGACGCGCGTTCGTAAATCACAAGCGACAATTTATTATAAAGAACGATTGTGGCCTGCGGGCAAACAACACCGGCGGCGAAACGTGCGTTTGAAATTCGAAACGGAACACAAACAGTTGCAATACTACAACAGAGCGCTCCGGCGGCCAATGTTAGGTGGTGGGAGAGGGGAATGTCGTCTAAACGGGAGACCGTTAGAATTCAAAAACTGCTAGTCACGTTGAACAGCAGCTGCAGTAATGCACACTATCGATTAGTTTTGGCTAGCGATAGTTTAATAAACTATCGCGCGCACAGATATATTTTATGTATATTCTATAATCGAAACTATTTATTCATAATATTAGTAACAATTAAAATTTTTACGCTTTTATATTGAAAAAAAATAATAATAATAAGCAAGAAGTTTGACAATATTCAAGTGGATTTGAAAACAATCGATAGTTTCGATATAAACGAAAGTCTATTATCAATATTTCCAAAAACAGTCGATAATTTTAAAACAATTGACAGCTGCTTCACCCTAGTTTATACGTCATGTAAACGACAGTCCATTTTTTGTACCACTAATTTTTACCCGATAGTTTCGAAAAACAACTGAATAATTATTAGTTTCAAACTATCGATTGTTCGATGGTTTTCACTCGATAGTGCCCATAACTACTAACTAGTCACTGAAAAGCGCCACCTAGTAAATTGTCATTTTTTTTGCCGACAAACAAAACGAGCCGAACCGTATTTCAGCCGAAACATCACGATGTATTTTAATATTTTCAAATCGTTCGTTGTGTGGTTCTCCTGTGGCCACGTCTTGCCATCAATTTAACACAAATGTCTACAATTGACAAAATAAACCTACCCGTGTCAGCAAGAATAACACTACTTACAGTAAATTCCGCTTACTTATTACGATGCTGAGTATAACGATATCCCGGATAAAACGATTTCCATCAATGCATTCGGTCGACGTTATTTCGCATGCTGCGCTGCTGCAGTAAATAATAATATTATACGCAGTAATATTTTAATCGTTTATAACGATAATCCGGGGACAGACACAACGGTATTATTTTGAAATGTAAATTGGTTTTTATATTCCTCTGTAATAATATTACTGTACATAGGTACATGCATACGTATATATTTATAAATAACCGCTCAAACGTGAGTGTGAGTATATTATTTACTAACTTTGTCGGACTAAATTTATGCCTAAAACCTCTGTGATGTCCTCTTTAATTAAAAAAAAAAAAAAAAAATGCACGACGATTGAATAAGTAGTTTCGGAGTTTATCCCGGCATACAAACAAACGCTATCATTATATATATTAATATAGAAGATGCAAACGAGAATGAAAGAGAAGAAGCTGTTTACATTGATCTACAAGACGTGCGTTCTATGTTTTGGTTAACAGCGATATTAATACACCAGCTGAAGTATCAATGACATTAAAAATATTGCTAAGATTAAGTAAATTCGACTATATATTACCGGGTATACGCGCTTCCCCACTTTTAGCCGTACATTAGAAGAACTCAATACGCTTGCGCCAGGCAGAATGCGTGGTAAAAAGTGGAATAATGTGTTCGCGGCATGGATTGAAACGATTGAAACTGAAAAAAACATTTTTTTTCCCCGATTTCGATTTCAATAATACTGGTATTTATTGTTTCCGATTGCGATTTCGGATTTGAATTCCGGTATTTATTTTATACGATTTCGGTTTTTAACGGTCTGTACCGATATTCAATTACATAGATATATTTTATTATTATGCGTATCACGTTCTCATCCTTAATAGGTTCGTCGGCTAAATAAATTTTGCTGACATACCTGAACATAGATTTTGTCACGAACATTTATGTGCTGTTTATTTTATATTCGAATTCATAAAAACCTAAAGTATTGATACATGTCCTTCATTACACTTGTAAAATATTAATCTTTGAGCTAACCTTCATAAAAATTATACCACATGTAGAAAAACACGTGAGGAATCTTTAGGTGATGTTAAATACTTAGCCCCGTGTATTTTGTAAGAACAATAAAATCCTTATAATAATATTATATAAGTCCTCTTTATGAATACTATCTTTTAAAATATATATATATATAGGACATATATTATAATATAATGTGTGAAATATATATGTAATAATAAAAAAAAAATGATGATAATTATTTTTATGAAACATTATTGTAAAATTTGTTCAACTAAATGCTAAACTTTGTGTCGTTTGTGAGTTTATTTAAACGTAAATTTGTTTTAAAAAGTTTTGGTTCCCTTAAAAAGCAGACTACACCATTAGAAACTTCATAATTAATATCAATTATAACTTTTATATGTGGGAATTGACTAATTAATATCATGATACTTTGTACCTGCTTGTCATCAATACATTTTATCATTTTCATTTTAAATACTTTTTAAAAAAAAGAAGCAAAAAGTACTTTAAAACTTATTAATTGCGTGTTACAGGCTGCGTGTTGTTTTTAGTTTTTAATATTTCACAAATAAAAGTAAATATTATAATTAGCATTTCAATACATTTTATGCACAATTATCGAGTAACCAACATTAATAAATGACATTTATTAAATATAACAATAATATGGACAATTGTTATTAATGTATAATAATTGAAACTCCAATCAGAATCGTTTTATTGAAGAAAAGATTTATCGTTTCTTTAAAATGTAATACGCTCACCAAGAGTATCCAACCCGAAGAGCGAAGAACACCACAAGGCGCGAAATATGTCCTTTTATTAATTACATTTTTATTTTTTATGCATAACAAGATTTCGTATTGAAATACTTGTCCAAAAGTTTTGACCAGCAAATTATTCAATCAAAATTGGTTTTGTTAGTTTTTATGTAATAAAATTTTTGATTTTTGATATTAAGACTTGAAAATTTAATATGATCTCACTGACATATATGTCTAAATGATCTGAAAAAATCTCAAAAATCGTTAGTCCACTTTTTTTTTTATACCCGTTTAAAGTTAGAATTTCGACGAAATTTGTTAGTTATTCCTAAAATTACGCACTTTAACGTACATATAAGAAAATTGGCCAAACCGATTGTTTTGAAATTTGGTGCCTAGATAGAGAATTTCATTGAGAATATTTTGGTGCAATAAAATTTCTTACGGTTAATTAAACATTTTACAAGGGTTTGACTGAAGAAAAATTTAAGAAATTACGACAAAGGCGGCATCTACCAATAAACATTTAGTCGGCGCCGTCTGGTCACGCACCGCCTCAATCCGTGCGCACCTCATATCTTGGAATTCCCAACATAATTATATATAATTATGTAAAATTTATATTACTATTATATAAACTATGGTTTTTTTTTTTTTTTATCTTCTTTAACCAGTTGTTTATAAGTTCTTTAAATTCACTTAATTGTAATAAAATAATCGGTGTTATTTTTTGATTTTATTTTAAATGAATTCATTAGATTTAATTCGTTAACATATGCTGTATTTAAATTTGTTATGTATTTCACGACTGTGTTGTACTGTACTCTGTCTGACATAAATTATCAATTAAATATAAAATCGACAATAACAATCACCTGTGCGTTACACAGAAATTCCGCTCACAAAAGTTTTATTGTTGAAATAATTTATCGCAAAGTATAATCGGAATTTTTTTTAATTTTACTGCTCGATTAATTTTAGTCGACTTTGATAAAAAATTAGATTTAAATAGAATACGTTATGTCTAATATTATGGAGTACATAAGATAAAAAAAAAAAAATCCGGACATACTTCGCACGATGGGTATTCTTCGCACAATGGGTGGGATTCTACGGGTGTATTGAATTTTAAAGAAACGATAAATCATTTCTTCAATAAAACGATTCTGAACAAGGGAAGTTAATAATATAAAAAATAAATAAGAAAAAAAAATGTTAGAAAAATGTCCAAAATTTTTTTTCACATTTTCAAAATTTTCTTGCGCCAAAATCTTTCTTATATGATTTTCTATCCATGTTTAAATTTTCATATAGTTCGGATCAAAAAATGATGGTTTCCTAGTCGTTTTTGTCAAATTTTGGGTAGTTTTTTAAAAAAAAAAATTGAAAGATTGAGAAATTCAAAAAATGATTTCTTTAAAGTACAATCTAGAGGCAAATCCGGTTTCAAAAAGTAACTGATCGAAACTTTTGGACAAGTATTTCTATACGAAAAGTTGTACACAGAGAAAAATAAAAAAAATAAAAATAAACATCATTGTAAAAACACTAGCTTCTTCACTTCGTTCAGAATCTAAACCCGAGAGTCAGATCCTACAAATATCTCGATGTAGTGTATAGAATTTACTCTTGTAATAATTCTAGTTGATTCTCTTTTAAGTACGCCTTGTGATTTTTCTCGTAGGTGTAAGTATAATTTGTTCGGACTTTGAAACGGTATATTTTGTGTGCGCTAAACTTCAAAACTAGGTCATTCTCTGATAGAAATAAGGTTCTTGGAAATATTTTATATTATTATCATACACTTAGATTTTCTCGTAACACGACAGTGGACTTTTATTACGTCATTTTCCCTTGTTATCTTAAAGCCTAGAGGGATATAGAAAAGCTTTGGCTTTTTTTTTCATTCAATTAAAATCAGCATTTTTTTTTTTTTTTTCATTACAGGTTACAACAGCAAGATTAAATTTCTCGCGTAAACAGCTACAATAATAAAATGCTGTTGTTAAACATTTCAAGTATTTCGAGAAAAAAAAACATTCTCTGCTAGCTCTTACATGTTTGAAATTTTTATTGTTTACAAAATACGTTCTATCGGTAACGACCAAATTTTAAAAATAAACGAAATAAAACGCGTTTTTTTTTCATCACCCTCCGGAGCTTGGAAAATTCCTTTTTAAAAATTATTTTTTTCACATTCTAGCCCTTTCCTAGGACCCGTGTAATAAACAAAAGAAATATGCCATTATTTAGATTCTAAAATTTAAACGCTTGTAAAAAATTATTCATAAAACCAATTTTCAAGAATATTGTATATCACGTGTAGCAAAATACGTTAAGATTTTTTCGGTGAAAGAAAATATGTACGGGATTAAGAATTATTGCATTTTTATGAGGTCTTAATTGAAATATATATATATATATCATTTTATGTAATAATAATGACCGGTTTCATTATAAAAACAATAATTGCCTTACGTTTTTTTCATGTTTATTATACAATAAACTTGGTTGTGATTTTTAATCTAAAAAGTCACTACACGAATTTTTTGTACAAGTTTTACCGTAAAAAGTAAAAAAGAAATAAATTATGTCATTGTAAAACTACTACCTATAGCTTCGCTGCTTTATCGCTCCACTAGGAATCTAAAACGTAGTTTTATAATTAGTGTTTTAAAATTTCGTGCACAAAAGAGAAAATTCGAAATCCAAATTCAGTCGCAATACAGGATTACGTGCAAGGGATTCAATGGGCGCACTCAGGATTTTTTTTCGGGGAGAGTTATTAAAAAATTCGAATCAACCGCTTTATATCATTATGAACTACATAAATAATTACATATGACTATCTGTTGGATTGCTAAATCACTGTATCATCTAGTTAACCCCTAAAATAAAACGGTATATTAAAAATAAAATAGAACGAATTTATTTACACCGCCTATCAAAAATTACACATTTTTTAGAGCCCAAGGTAAATCAAAATTTTAAAACGATATCACGCATCAAAATTAGAGGAAAGTTCTTTATGCTTTGAAAATGGTTTCTCTCATAATAACAGTAAAACTAAAGTAAAATGAGGTTATACAGCGTCATAACGCTTCGTAAATCAAAAATATTTCTCATTTTGACATAAAAACCTAACTTAGGATTAAAAGTTTTAAAGAAAAATTAATTTTAATTTTTTTTTTTTTTCAAATTATTTACCATTTTATATGACTACCGCACAAAACGATTATTATACTGTTGTTTTCAGAATCAAAATATAAATTATAGTTTAGAATGAAAACAAAATTGAAATTGGAGAGATGGGTGGTAAAAAGGATTTAAAACAAGATAACCACAGTGTCTGGGTAATTGATATACTGATTTTTTTAACATAATGTGTAAAGGCACATTAAATAATTATGAAAATGTTCTGAAAACAGATTAGTTTACACACAAACCCTCCCTCTGGGTGCGCCACTGTGTCGGGGTTGAACACACGTCTTAAACAATGATCTTTTGCGTAGGTATTTAATAATAGTATCATCATGTACTAATGAGTTATTTGTTACATATTATTATTATATACATTTGACAGTATTACGCGTATATTACACACACGTCAACAAAGTTATTAAAGTGCTCTTTGTGCGGTGTGTGTTTGTATGTTTAGGGGGGAGGAGAGGGGAGGGCATTATGCGTAGAGCGTGGGATTCGAGCGTATAAGCTTCTTGACGTTTTTCCGACATCTGACAGAAGAGTGTATACGATAGAGTTTTAATGAGGTTATTTCGAAATGTCGCGCAGAACTCAAAAACATTTTAGATTCTGAACGAAGTGAAGAAGCTTATGATTTTACAATGATGTTTATTTTATTTATTTTTTTTTTCTCTTTCTGGAAACACTTTTTCGTATAGAAATACTGGACCAAAAGTTTCGATCAATATCTCTAAAGAACCGGAATCACACCCAGATGGT
>JAIPRM010009552.1:0-14638 GCA_025469315.1 Stegophylla sp. TES_Ste_2020 | reverse complement strand
TGAGAAATTCAAAAAATGACCTCTCTAAAGTACAATCTAGAGGCAAATCCGGTTTCAAAAAGTTATTGATCGAAACTTTTGGACAAGTATTTCTATACAAAAAGTTGTACACAGAAAAAAAAATAAATAAAAAAATAAATAAACATCATTGTAAAAACACTAGCTTCTTCACTTCATTCAGAATCTAAAATATAATAATTTTTGTTTAAAATTAAATGAATACCTATGAAGGTTTTCTGTAAATCATGTTTACAAAAAAATTGTAAACAAATAATTTTTTAGAGAAAACTTTAATTTGAACAATATGTACTTATATTATAAATGTATTACAAGTTGTATGTTTTTTTAACTTGTGTTGTAAAAATTATCAAAAAAGTAACTAAATTATTTTACTCTGGTTTGTCAACTTTGCATAGTGCTTATACGTAATCATATGATATATTAATTCCCATGAAATATTCAACGGGTTAATTAATTACGTCAATGCAATAGGTAATATGTAAATCATTTTAACCATTTTTAAATTATTGGTAATATATAGACCATCTTTAAACACTTCCTCACACTGTCGAATTGGATGGTTTCCATCTATGTCAGTTCCACTACATACTATGTTATTATCTGGGTTTAAAAGTTTGTCAAAGAATGTCATAGATGTGATGGTGCAAGGAATGTTTTCAATGTGTACTTTGGCTACATTGCTTCCTAAATAACATTAAACCAATTAATAGTTGTTATATTAATAATATAAAAAAATTGTTTTGTATTTAAAATAATGTAAAATACGTCAATGGTGTCCTTTCAGTTGTCAAGATGAACACAAAAAACAGGAAACGCAAATACGCACTTCAAATCTATTAAAATGATATCATCACTCACCAGAGACTTTTTACGAATAATCTTCTTTATATATACATTTATTTTTATATAAAATGGTACTTTATGCCACAATTCTAAGCTAATTTTTGATTCATTTTTTCCTGTTTTTATCCCCAATAAGGAGAAGTTTTTAAAACCCAATAATGATATTGTTTTTTCTAACAGTAGGTAATTCTATAGAAATAAATCCTTTCCAGTGGCGCCGTTTAAGAGGGTAGAAAGGTAAAGGAGACATGACTTTCTCTAGAAAATTTTTACTATATGTGTTGTTAATATTATCTACTATTTTGGAAGTATAACAAATAAAAATTTAGAATGAATATATTTTAATTACCTAAGACAGAATAATTCTTCAAACTATCGACTACCCTCGGCTTGCAAATTAATAAGTATAATATCTTTTTTCAATTGAAAAACTTAAATTTGTACTAAATATACTTACCAACAAATTCTTTGAAACTTTTTTGTAAAGATTCCACTACTTTATAATTGCGAAAAAAATCCTATAAAAATATTTTTTGTTTTAGATAGGTATTTACAAATTTTAAAACTTTTGATTATCAAACCAAAGCAAACTGATCAATTTCATCTGATATAAACTCTTGATTGAATGCATAATAATTTACATGTAAACATTTTTTCATTGACCTATAACAAATTGTACACTTAAGTATTTGAAAAGTTACCTTATAAGTTATAATATTTTAAATATCTTAGATAGGTTCTTTTAGATTATATGCGGAGGCGGAGCGAAGAATGTATTAGGTAGTTTTAGAATTTTATTTTTTTTTTGTATGTATGGAAGTACAATTTCGGGCAGAAATACTGGCCTAAAAGGTCATTTTTCAAAATTCTCAATACTTTTTCTAAGCGCACGCCAAGACTACCTAAAAATTGACAAAAAATGTTATATTCCGAATTTTCATAAATTCGATTTCAGTTATCTTACATAACTTAAAAAATAATGGGACTAAAAATAGTTCCACACATATCTTAAAAATTTTTCAAAATTATTTGGCCAATTTCGAGGTAAGTACAGAACATTGAAAATATTGGAAATTTCTCGTTCTTTATAAATTTTAGATTCTGACCGAAGTAAAGAAACTAGTAATTTTACAATGATATTTATTTTTTCCTGTATACACTTTATCGTATAAATCTACTTGTCCAAAAGTCTCAATCAGCAACTTTTTAAAACCGGATTTGCCACTAGTTGATATTTTAGAGAGATCATCTTTTGAATTTCTCAATTCTTTAATTTTTTTTTTTTTTGGGGGGGGAATTACCCAAAATTTGACAAAAAAAGATCATTTTTTGATCCAAACTTTATGAAATTTATGAGGTAGCGCGTGACTATTTCTAGTAGTTTGTAAAAGTTTCAAGTTTCTAACTCTAATTATTTTGGAAGTAATTATTAAATAACTAAAATTGATTTCATAATAAAAATTATTTCGGTATTTCCAGTAAATTTGTCAGTACTTTTTCCGATTTTGTTTCATTTATAACCTTATAAAACTTTTAATTATTCATCCTTCAAAAAATTTTTTGCACTAAAATATTCGTCTTGTAATTCTCTATTTATGAATCAATATTCGTAAAGATCGGTAGCACCAATTATTTTTTATATACGTAGAAGTGTGTAATTTTAAGTAAAACTAATGAATTCTGTCAAAATGCCAATTTTAAACAGTTATAAAAGAAAAACTTGACTTACGATTTTTGGGATTTTTTCAGTGTCCTTGGAAATACACATGAATATATTTGTATTAAATTTTCAGGTCTATATATCCATACAGGCATATATTCAGGTCTATACATACTATGAAATTGTATAAATTAAAAACTTACAAATAATGAGAAATTTCCAATTTTTTCGAAGTTCTGTACTTATCTCAAAATTGGTCAAATATTTTTTTATAATACGCGTGACTATTTTTAGTAGTTGGTGAAAGTTTCAATTTTCTAGCTCCATTATTTTTGAAGTTAAGTTAAAAAAATAAAATTGAATTTATGAATATCCGGGATATGCCATTTTTTGGGTAGTCTAGGCGTGCGCTTAGAAAAAATATTGAGAATTTGAAAAAATGATCTCCCTAAAGTACCAACAAGACAACATTTCCGATGTATAAAGTTACTGATCAAATTTTTTGGACCAAAATTTCTACCCGAATTCGTGATTACATGCATACAAAGAAAAAAAAACACAGATTTGGAAGACCAATACATTCTTTGTTTTCGCTTAGAAACTAAAATATATTGTGTGCTAGGTAAAAAATGGGTGGCCGGAGGGTGCAGAGTTGAATGTCCTATGACTCATGAGTTGGTCCTATGATGGTTAGGTTAGGTACTATGTAGTAGTTCGAAGTAATTTTTACATTTTGGGCCCTTTACAGAATATTTCCCGGTAACATTTATTTAGCCTGCCCATTATATATTATAATCATACATATTAAACTGTAATGTTTCACATAAAACTTTACATTTTTATTACCATTTGAGTAGATGTTCTTGAACTGTCTTGTTATGCAGACCAGCTGGTTCTTTATTAAAAAGTTGATAGAATGTATATTTTGTATTAAACATTACTTTTTTTGTTATGAGTATTTTTAGTTTTATCAAATAAAATTAAAACCATGTATACTTATATAGGTGATGTACAAGTGAATGAAATAATAGTATAGGTTACTTATAATAAATATGATACCATAGTTACAGTACCACAGTGTAATAGTAATAACTGTATTGTTACTACAGTAACAGTAGTTAAATACAGTACCTAATGCAATATTTAACTGATTATGGTGGTATTAAACAAATAACACTAATTTATAACTTCTATCTTATAAGTGCTGTCAAACATATTTTAGATATGTGTGTGGAGCGAAGAGACTAATGTTTTTACAATATTTATTTTTATTTTTTATACATATACACGTTTTTGTTTAGTTATAATTTTCCAAAAATTTCAAACAGTAACTTTTTGAATCAGAATTTTGATCAAAACGGTACTCTTGGAAGACCATTTTCCAAATTTCTCAATTCTTTTTCAAAAACGAGAAAAAACCTATGAAAAATTGAATAAAATATGCCGTAAATAAGATTTTCATTAGGTCAATTTTTTAAATTTCGCTATACCTCCAAAACTAATTATACTTTCAATTTTCACACGTTACTGATGGAAAAATTTCAAAAAAATCTGATCACTATCGGGGTAAATATTACAATTTGCCATTTTGGAATTACCTATTATTTCATTAGATTTTATCAAATAAAATTTTTAATTCTTGATATTATTATCTGAAAATATAAGTGTACCTCACTTACATATATGTCTAATTAACCTGAAAAAATCATAACTTTAAATTTATACCCATTTAGTTAGAATTTGTACAGAACAATTATATATATATATATATATAATAATATAATTCTGGCTGTTCTAAAAAGTATACCATAAACAACAGAGTTTTAGTTATTACCCATCCCAAAAGTAATATTGCATAAAAAATGAAAACATCAACAATATCTTATCATAAATAAATTTCAAATATAATGTAAATATGCAACAATTGTTAAACATACCTACACAATATAAAACATACAATTATTGTTGTCTATAATTACTTGAAGCTCTGCTCAGAATTGTTTTATTGAAAAAATTATTTCCTTTAAAACTCAACCTACTATCAAGACCACAACCCAAGGAGCAAAGAATACCACCCATAGAATACCCATGGTGTGAAGTATGTCCAGTTTTTTAATTTTACAATTAAATTTATTAATTGTATGAATTAAACCAAAATAAATGAATTATAGAAACATATACATTTAAAAAATCGGACAGAAAATTTAAAATTTGATATAAAATAAATAAATTAAATAACAAGAAGATTAGATAAAAAATAAATTACATACAAAACTTTATAGCTAAAAACAATCAATAAAATATGAATAATTATGTTTTTAATTCATTAATAATTTATACAATATTTTAAAATCATTTTAATGTTGTTTGATTCCTTTAAATCCTCGCGCTAGTAGGTACTTTTCAGCTGAATCTGATCGACTAGCTTCAGGCTTGACAAATTTTACATTTGAATAAAATTTGATCAAAGTCTTTTCAATTTCTCCATTTTGGTTACCATCTAAAATTTTAATCAAACATGTTGCACCAACATTTGAATTTAACACAGCAAATCTGTAAAGTACAATATATATAATATAAAACAAAATAATATATTTTACAGATATTAAGATTTTTATGTTTTATCAATTAAAAATTAAACAAATAACTTACTGAATTACTGAATATGCTAGTCTGATAATTAAATCATGATCTAAATGTTTTACTCCTGTAGCGTTAGGTGCCATATCACTTAATACAACGTCTATAGTACGACCATTTAAAACCTCTTTAATTTTTTGCCGTGTTTTAGGAGATGTAAAATCAGAATTTCCTAATAATGTCACTCCTTTTATAGGATACATTTGTTGAAGATCAATACCAATTAGAAGGCCAGTAGGTAATTTATTATCTAAATAAAAAAATACACAGGTGACTCAATTAAAATCTAGATTTTAGAGGTGATAACAAAAATAAAAGAGAATTACAATTTAATTATAGATTTTGAGAAAAGCAAAGAAGCTTACGACTTTACAATAATGTTTATATTTTTTCTCTTTTCTACGAACAATATTTTACTTATAGAAATACATCTCCATAAGTTTCGATTAGTATCTATAAATCCAAAATTACACCCAAATGGTACTTTAAAAAGGTCATTTTTCAAATTTCTCAATACTTTTCACAAAAACGCAAAAAATCTGTTGAAAAATGTACAAAAAACGACAAAATATGCTATTGCCTGAATTTTCATGAAAGTGAAATGTTTTTCAACATAACTTCAAAAATAATGTAGCTAGAAACTTGAAACTATCACCAATTACTAAAAACGGTCACGAAAACACTTTATACAAATTTCAAACACATTTGATCAATTTAGAGTTAAGTATTTTTTTCAGAAATTATTGAAAATTTCTCGTTTTTTGTAAGTTTTTATTTCATAAAATTTTAGATTTCGAACAAAGTGAAGAAGCTAGTGTTTTTACAATGTTTATTTATTTTTTCTGTGAATCGTATGGATCTACTTATCCAAAAGTTTTGATCAGCAACTTTTTGAAACCGGAACTGCCTGTAGTCGGTACATTAAAGAGGTAATTTTTTATACTTCTCAATTCTTAAATTTTTTTTTTTTAGAAACACTATCCAAAACCAAAAGGTTAGGTTATGTTCACATACCTATTATCAAATAGTTTTGTACTATTCAGTGTACTTATATAATAATATTACAATATTCATTATTATATTATATTTTATTAACTTCATTATTGAGCCTTGATAGAAGTTTTTTTTTTCTTTAAATAGTATATTTTTTTCAAAAATTTGCACCTTTTAATCTTGCGCCTAGTGGCAGATGCCTTTTCTGCTCTCCCTTTAATCCAAAATAATATTATATAACTGTGTGGTGATGGACTGGCAGTCGGGCGTGTCGAAAAATACAATAGATAAGATAAGCAAAAAACCTACCTTTGTCCGTACTTTCTCTGATTTTTTTTCAATTTAACCCTTGTAAAATGTTTAGTTCTTTGTTTGATCTAAATTTTATTACATCAAAATATTCACAATGAACTCTAGACATCAAGCTTCAAAAAAATCAGTGGGGTCAATTTTCTTTTATGTACTTTAAAGTGTGTAATTTTAGGTAAAACTAATGAATTGCGAAATTTTTTCAAGTCAATTAGACATATATATATATATATGAGTGAGATAATATTAAATTTCCAAGTCTATAAAGAATAAAAAATTTTATTACATAAAAACTAATAAAAAAAACAGAAATTTCTAATATTTTCAATATGCTACACTTAACTTAAAATTTATCTGTTTTTGTAATTTGTATGAAGTGTTCTCGTGACTAATTTTAGTAGTTGGTGAAAGTTACTAGCTACATTATTTTTGAAGTTATGTTAAAAAATATTTTTCATTTTTATGAAAATTCTGGTATCTAATAGCGTATTTTGCCAATTTTTCAACAGATTTTCCGGGTTTTTGAAAAAAAAGTATTGAGTAATTTGAAAAATGACCTCTTTAAAAAGTATTACCTGGGTGTGATTTCAGAATTATAGAGATACTGATCGAAACTTTTAGACAAGTATTTATATACAAAAAAGGGTTCTCAGAAAGAGAAAAATAAATTTCATTGTAAAAACACTTGCATTTTCGCTTTGTTCATAATCTTAAATGCTGTTTTTAAGATATTAACTTTTATTAATACTTTTATATTATCATTATAAGTAATATTATAGTTTCTATTTACTATTATTACAATAATATGTATTGCACTATCACCTATAAGAGTTTGTACTAATTATTTATTTAATGAAATTTTTTAACTTACTAGTTGAATTTGAATTTGTTCTAGATGCAGCTACTTGTGACCAACTACCAGGAGCTGCACCAATATCAATTACACATTGACCGGGTTTTAATATGGAAAATTTATCATCTATTTGTAATAATTTGAATGCACTTCTACACCTGAATATAAAATTTAACACAAATATTACCTGTATTACTTTTGGTTAGAACTGTTTGTTATTTTGTCAATGAAATTAAAGTTAAGAAATATAATGCTTTCAATAAATATTTTGATATTAATAAAAAAATACAATACCTACCTATAACTTTCAATTTTGGCTTTTTCAACATAAGGATCGGTCTTTTGTCGTAAAAGCCATTCTTTTGAACTGTGCTCTCTAGAAAAAGTTTTAAAACCTAACCAGTTTTTATAAATTTTAATTTTTTTCATTATTATACCAACATATAATACAACAATTTAAGAACTAATATTGCTTTAACATCATCAATTGAAACTATAATTAATATTTTATCAATGTACCTAGGTACATAGTAAATAATAATATACACATTACATATTTTGAAGAATTTAAAAATGGATTTTTTTTCAGTGATTTGATTAAAAATGATTAACAACATGTGTATAATATTATCTATGATATATTCTGTGGTATTATTAAATTAAATTTGTTCTCATAGACATGATAACAAAAATTACTTATCAAGTCTATGTTTGTTCCCAATACATAGATAATAAAATTTTTATTATCTCTATGTCCCGATAAAACTGTAAAATTATTTTATGCGCCTCTTCTGTTTTACAATTAGAAAGGAGACAAGAATATTTTTGTTCAAGATACTACTAATTTTCTTTCTGTTCTTCTTGTTGGAAGTTATTCTATGGTATTCGCAGTTATGAATAATCTACACATTTAAACTTAAATTAGTTATTAACGATCAAGCGAGAGGGATGATACTGTAATTATTAATTACATGTTAAAACTGCCTTTTGTGAGACTTAAAATCACTGATTTTATTTATAATGTTGTACAACTATACTATGATAAACGTGTGTTTAAGTGGAATATGTTCCACAAACTTTTGCACTCGGTGGCTTGCCGAATAGAGGTCATCTAAATGAAGTCCAGGCATCAAGTCAGAAAGAGATACGTGGTTGGATAATATACATGAATCACATATTATATCGTATATTAGGGCGAAGAAATATTATGGATTCTGAGTAAGACGTATAATAATTATGTTACAATAAGCAGGTAAACACAAAAAATCAATGACAAATTAATATAATAATTTTTCATAAAAAAATCTGTCTCGACACGCCACTGCTTGTAACTAGGTAGTAGGTAGTTAAAATTTTAATTACCTTGGCTTGTACTGACATGCACTGGCAAAGTGGCGAATGCCAATCAGTCCACATTTTCAGTGCATCGGGTCAAAATCGGTGTGTAAAAGAACTGTAATCGAGATCCCACCATAATATAGTAATTTAGTATATAATAATAGACATATAGTAAAAGTATATTATGTCTCGCCCAGTATTCTAGTCTATGATCCCACCATAATTTCTTTTTTATGGATTCCACCCCTTGACCCTCCCAAAGAATTGATAACAACGTAATAACCATGATATAGACAATAGGCATGTAAGAAAATGATAAGAATAAATATATTATAATTATATATTTATATATTTTTGGTACCTACTGAAAGATTTAATTGAATGTTACATAATAAGGACCATGTACAGTACAATTAGTTATTATTTATGTATTTGTTTTCTTGTCACTTCATTTTATTAAATATTAGACAACATCAATTATTTTATGAAAAATCAATCGAAAATTTACGCATTTAATAAATGCTTAAATGTTTATTTTAATAATATTAAAATTTATTAACCACTTATGAGTAAAAAGTGATACTTTATGTCGTTTTACTATACTAAAATTTTTATTTGATTTTTTGCTTTTAGTCATAATGGATCATTCTTATGATGAAAATGTATTATTTAATCAATTTTTTATTTCTCTTTGCAAATTGTCTGTTGAAACATTCTATAACGCTGTCGAAAATGGATGGCCTATATGTGTTCCTAGAGAAGGTTCTTTCTCAAAAACCAAGTATTCTGAAAAAGATTTCAATGATCATATATTAATTCCTAGTAAGTGTTCAGATTTTAAGTTTATTACAATAAGTGGCCATGATGTTTCTGTTGAAAATCGTTCAGTTAAATGTCAATATGAAAGAAAAAGCAACTTAGTGGACATATTATTTATTGAAACTTGTTACACGGAAGATAATCAGAGTTACAAAGTAATATGTATAGATGGTCCATTAACAAGTACCACAATGTCTGAAGATAATATTGTTGTCATAAAATCTGTACAAGATTGTTTGAACTTTTTATATTCAAAAAACCACAAAATGTTATTGAAAGACTTAAGAACTTTAATGGATGAATTTTTATCATCTAATGATTTCATTAATATGTCCATCGATGTTAAGAAAAAATCCATAGATAACTTATACAACAAGTGTTTAAAAAAGGCAAGCTGTCATATGAAACAATCCAATATTTTTTTCCAAAATAATATTAAACTTGCAGTAGAATATTACATCCAAAATAAACTGTATGATGTCATAATGAATAACATAAATGTTTTAACTGCTACAGAAGATGCTAAGTTGAACAAATTTATACGAAATTATTCTAGTGCTGTAATTGATTTAGAAGTAGACCCAGAAGTAGAAACTGAAATTCCAAATGCCAGATGTGAATTATCTAAGTTATATGTACATAAAACTATTATTGGAAAATTTAAGTGCTTAAAAGA
This sequence comes from Stegophylla sp. TES_Ste_2020, assembly GCA_025469315.1. NCBI lineage: Eukaryota > Metazoa > Arthropoda > Insecta > Hemiptera > Aphididae > Stegophylla > Stegophylla sp. TES_Ste_2020. Next base: position 4,486 of record JAIPRM010009552.1, on the reverse strand, counting down.
TACACTCTTAAAATTGTCTAATGGAAACCAACACTTTACTGTAGACAAACTCTTGAGTGCTTTAGTTCATTTAGTTATTCATTGTAAAATTCCTAATTGGAATTCTCAGATATATTTCATGAAACATTTTGTCATCAACAATATTAAAGACTTTGATGATAATTTTTATTTAACTTCATTAGAAGCAGCTATTGAACATATTAAAGTTCATAATTTTAAACTTGAACTATCTTGTAACTTTCATGATTCAAACTGTGGTACTTTTTATAATTATATTTGTAAAGGAGAGTATTTTAAAGTTAAAGAGACCTTAGAGTATGTAAAAATTGAACAGTGTAGTTTAAAATGTCATCCCTTGTGTGAATGTGATTCTTGTCTGAAAGAAATAATTAAAGGACCTTCATTTTATGTGAAGTATAAAGATGAACAAAACGTCACTTTTCTTCATGTCGCTGCTTTTTATGGTTATCCACTTATTATTGAATTACTCTTGGAATATGGATCAGACATAAATGCTATGGATAATTTTTCACGTACACCAGCCCATTATGCTGCACTAAGAGGACAACAAAATGCATTATTGTTTTTATTACATAAGAAAGCTTTGATGATTGGAGACAATGAAGGAAATACTCCTTTGCATTTGTGTTGTTCAAATGGTCATGATGTTTGTGTCAAGGCTTTATTATATTTCATGGAGTTTTCAGATTCTAAATTGGATATAAATGTACAAAACAATCAGGGCGATACACCTCTTCATTTAAGTTTTAAATGGGGTTATTCTAATATTGTCCAAATTCTGATTGAACAAGAAGGAGATCCATTAATATGTAATCGTAGAGGTCAAACTTGTTTTGATTGTGCCCATAATTTTAAAATGGTTGAAACATTTTCTACTAATAAAAAAAATATAATGGAAAGAGTGAAAAGAAGTAGTGTTGAAACAACAATGCTGCAAAAAATTACTGGAAAAATAATAACTGCTATTTCTGATAATGATATACGTTTAGTACAGCACTATTTAGGAATTGATGCAGAAAATCAAAATCTAAATAAATTTGTTGATTTAAATTGTCCTAATTATAAAGGTTATACTCCTCTTCATGTAGCAGTAATTTATGGGCATACTGACATTATAAAAATGTTGACTGGTTATGGAGCAGATGTCAATTCATTGACAACTTCTGAACAGTATACTGCACTACATTTAGCTGTACAGAACAAAATGACTGATGTTATTGATATTTTATTGGGATCTGAAAAGTGTGATCTCAACAAACAAGATAATTTTGGTAATAGTGTGTTACATTATGCATGCTCAATTGGCGACGCTAATATAATAAATAAACTGCTTAAACATGGAGCTGACATTGGAGTAATCAACAAAAAATTTATTAGCCCATTAAACATTTTAAACAAGAATCCAGAATTAAGGTATTTAAAGTTAAATTGAATAATAACATTACTTTGACCTAGATTTTATTTCTTAGGAGATTCTATAAATTTTTCTTTGGAAAATATATTAATTGCATTCTAATAATTAAAAGTAGTGGTTCTTAGGTTAATTTTAAAGTAGACTGAAAACGTGTAATACATTAAAAATAATCTATATAGGCTATTCTCTAAGAAAATGCCGCTTCAAAAGAATATACTTTGCCGTCTCAAGGTTTTAATTCTCCCACCATGTCTAACCTAACGTCACAGGAATGAGCAGCAATAAATGAGTTTTGGGCGCCACCCAATTGTGTTCTCTTAGGAATTAGCCAATAGAAGTGTTTACCAAAGTGGGCAATATTGACCCCTTGGAGGCGCTAGAACTACCCTAGGGAGCAATTGAGGATACAAAACCTCGACTGAGAGGCATTATAAAAGTTGGAATTTTCATAAAATTGATAACTGTTTGTTAACAAAATTTCAAAAATAATGTTGCTAGTAACTTGAAACCTTCATCAACTACTAAAAATGGTTAAGAAAACACTTCATAAAAATTTCAAAAATATTTGATCAATTTTGAGTAAAGTAAAGCATTTTGATAATATTGGAAATTCCTTGTTTTTTGTTAGTTTTTTTGTTTAAAATTTTTAATTCTTAGTACAATGACTTGAAATTTTAATATTATTTCACTCACATATATGTCTAAGTAACATGAAAAAATCTCAAAAATTGTAAATATTCCATATCCTAAATTTGGATATGGAATGTGAGAAGTAGTTGTAGAGACAACCCTTCACAATAATTAGCGACCAATTTTTGTTAAAAACACAATGCAAATTATTCAATTATTGAAATTCTACGTGTGTTAATATTAGAGGTTATAATAAAAAATAAGAATGAGTAAAACAATATAGTTAATGATCATTCTTATGTAAATTTTAGATACAAACTGTACATATTGGAATAAGGCATTTTCTAATAATTATACATAAATTAAATACATATATTATTCAATATTTGTTTCAGGCGCTTGATTTCAGTTAATAAAAAAACTGTATGATACCAACGACATACAATAAAATATTTAAATCTTTAAATAAAAAGAAAAATTTTATTTTATACTTAAGAAAAGATCTAATATATTATTTAATATAAATCAAAGCAATGTATGTAAGCTGTAATCTTTATTAGACTGTCAAATTATATTATTATATAATACTATTTTAAACTTCTTTTGTGAAAAAATACTAATAAAAGTAATAAAATGTATTTTCTGTGAAAATTCTAATTTGATTTAATAAATTAATGCCAATTTTTGTTTATTTTTTTGAATATTTCTTAATTGTGTATTGTATTGAGAGTTCTTAAAAACTCGTTCTTTATTAAATAAACCAAACCCGGTCTGGTTTTTTCCAATAAAATCCTGAAAAAACTATTGTGTTTAATTAGATGTTGTATAACTGGGCAATTTTTTTCGGTTTTTTAGAAAAAAAAACCCATCTTACATTTTTTTTCGTGTTTTGGCTGCACTATTTTTTACCTTATCAGTAATGGAATAACAAGCTATTGAATCAGTTTAATCTTTTCTTAGATTATGACTTAAGAATCTTTTAATGTGTTCTTGTTTTTGAATTCTTGTTATTCTTATTATTAAGTTTTTTATCTTTTTTTTTTTTGAGTAAGGTCTAAATACTTACAATGAAATAAAATGAGACATACCATTCTGAAACATACCTCATACTAAAAAAAAAAAATTTAGGAGTGGATTTTACCTATGATAAAGCCCGGTTTTTTGTAAATGGTTTTTTTAAATAATATGCGGGATTAAACCGGTAAAGCAGCCCAGATTTTTAAAAATTTTAGTGGGTTTAACCCAGAAAAGCAACTCTGGTGTTTTTCGTACAAACCCTAATTGTAATAATTTTTTTTACTAAAATATTTTGTATTTTGTATGATTTTAATGAGTTTATTAAAAATATAGGGTAAAATGTATCATTGTACCAATTGTATCATTTACATATACATATTGAATAGTATTAATCACAATAGAAATAATCATTTTAAAATTTCAAAATGTACTTTGTGAGGAAATTTCACATTTAGATCCATTGTGAAGAGTTAAAAGAGTACTCGTTTTGCCAGAAATATAATGGGAAAAAGTAATATTATCCCCCTCCCCAAGGATGCCGAAACAATGTGGGCAATTGCACCCATGTAATAATTTTGTGGAACCACGCTCCTATAGAAAAATTCATGGGCATAAAAAAAAGTTCAGAATGAATTTTATAAATAATCAGCAGATTTATAGTGTCTTCACTCTTCAACTTTAACTTTTTTATTCAAAGATTATTTGTATTATATATATTAAAAATAATGTTATAAATAAACCGTAATTTAAAAATAGGACATAACGCTGTGTCCTACGTGGCGAGGAAGTCTAAAAGCTCGGAAAATTAAATTCTGGAAAATAATTCTTCGGAATCTTAAAAATCTAGAAAATAATAACTAAAAAAATATAATAACAGCGAAAATAAACATAAAATAATAGTCGGGAAAATAAAATTCCGGAAAACAATTTTTCGAAAAATAATTTCCTAGAAAATAATATTTTTGAAAGTAATGTAGAATAATTTTTTGGAAAAATATTTGTTGAAAATCTAAAAATAACATCGTTGGTTTTGGGTATTTTAGCCGTCGGAAAACAAAAAGCCTAGAAAACTAGGTTTCATGACAAAATAAATATTTTGTCATGGTGCGAAGTATGTCAGGCTTTCTTGTCTTCACTTTACTTTTTTAAATTATTTTGTGTTATTGCTGATCAAACATTTTAAACATACATGTTTGTTACACTAATTTATTATGATTTCTTAATTAAAATAAAACGGTGATTAGTAGGGCTCGGAAGTTGTAGGAATTGCATATTGTTCTGTATGCTCTCAATTTATAGCAGACCTAGCTAGAAATCTGAAGTATACAATGGCGAGTTAAAAAATTGAAAATTAAAAATGCATATTTTGCATATTTTGCCAACTTTTGCTAAAAAAGTGCATAT
>JAIPRM010009551.1:0-14639 GCA_025469315.1 Stegophylla sp. TES_Ste_2020 | reverse complement strand
TTTTCAGGATTTGGAAATATTAATAAGGTCCAACTTACCCCCCCCCCCAAAAAAAAAAAAAAAAACAAAAAAAAATTAATTAATTTAAAAAAAATGTAACACTATACATGACATATTATATTCTTTTAAAATAATGTTTTCATTTACAAATGATATACTTTTGTTTTGTTATCAGAGTGTTATTTTTATTGACAATTTTGAACACAGAAGTGTCAGAAGGGCATAAACTTTTTCTTTTTTTTTTTTTTGTGTATGTTATGTCTAAACGTAACCACTTCATTTACCTTGCGCACCTCCTGATTCCGCCTACATAGGGATACATTACAAAGTCTGTGAAGACAGTAGGACTGACGGTTAACAATAGGTATATATATATATATTTAATTCGTTTTCTACTATATATTATATTACAGACTTCCCTTGCGTGCTCGGTAAATATTAAGACAAACCTGCTTATTTACACTGTCTGCGAATATAATTGTTTTGGATTTAGTCGTGTGCGCTCCATTCATCGTGATTAATTATGTAGTTTGTTCCGTTGTTATAATTTAACGTTCCTCTTCCGACACCATTAAGTCTCCGTATTATGTTGTTTAAACGGTGCTTAATGATTTTGTATGCGAACCGTTTGCCGAGACGCGTATTAAGTCTAGAAAATTTCCGATTACCTTAAGCCATAATATTATGTAAATAATATGCGAAGTGATATAAGATATACAGAGGTCGTTGTAACTTAAAAGTAGGTACAAATTATTTTCTGAAATTTTGGCCGTACGCGATGAGAAAAATCTATTATATGTATGACATTTAATCAAGTAAATGAATCTTATTGATATTCTGTTAAAAACTTTTCAATCTTAAAATGATATTACGCAAAAATGCAGTGATGAATGAAGACCGATTTGTGTAAGTTATTGTGTATTTTCGTCAATTGAAAAAAAATATTCAAGAATAGTCATTAAATAATATAATAGGTTATTCGATTGTTACAAGTCATGTTTTTTTTTTTTTTTTTGTTATATGCATACCTTCATAATTAGTACATATTTTATAAGTAAACTCGATGTCAATTAAAAGTTAAATTATGATATTAATAATTTTTGGTAAAAACAATACGTTTTCAATTTAATTGTTTTAGTCAAGAAAGCTGTTATTGAATCTATTCATTTTCAAAGTAGAACGAAAAACAAGGGTTTTATTGTTGCTTACTTATTCGTATTGAATTTTATTTTTAAATAATTGTATCATCAATGACTCAAATTGCACAGACAGGACAAAAATAATGTACAAAATCGATGTGCTCATAAATGGAACTTAAAATAAGAATATTATATTAGAAAAGGTTTGAATAGTTTCATTCTGAATAGTGTTCTGATATTTATATATTTATATCAATACCAATTAATAATAAAATAATCTTAAACGATTGCTGTGCTGAATGTCAAAGTCGTTCAGCGCTGTAAAATAATCTTTTGAATAAGTACTACGATCGACGTGGCACTATGGACACAACAATATGTTGAAAATTAATTACTACAACTTCTAGCCCCTTTCGTTTTTACGATTGAGCTGCATATTTGATGTTTCTAAATTACAAATACCGAGAATTTCTCGATCGTTTCAAAGACATTCGTTTTCACGCACGTGAAAAACTCATTAGTGTATTGGAAAGCCGTTCATTCCCGCGAGCGGACGTTTCTAAAGCTTCTTTTGACCCGGAATTCATTGATCTCCAGGTCCTATAAATATTTACAAATAGAACATTGCAATCGTTGCATAATATTGGATTACATTTATAATTGAATTTTATTCAGCCGTAACCTAACCTAACCTACGTCAATTGTACAGCCAATGTATGAAATAAATGTTAATTTCGGTCACCAATAAAAAAAATAAAAGATAATTAAAAAAATTAAGCTCGTGTTTAATTTAAAATTCAATTCTCCAGAATCAAAAAATTGTTAAAGAGCAGCATGCTGAAAAAAAAAACAGGCATTTAAAATTATGTTTTGTATTTTAGTACAACATAGTTATTTTTCTGTCGTGTGTCGTAGTATATACGATGAATTTTTGTCGAGCAGCTTATTACTTAGATGTATTTAGATGGAATATTAATTTTATATAATATACAATATTAATTTTTGATAATTATAAACGCATGCTACATGTCAGAAAAATTTCAACTCAAAATGAGTCAAATGAAAAAAGGTGGAACAATTTTTTAAAAAAGTGAAAATATAGAAAATGGAAAATTCAAATGAAGTAATAGAAGTGAGATTGTAGAGATTTAAAAGAAACTATTTTTGCTTCCACGTGAAAACAGTCCAAGTTACGCATATGCTTCTAGTACACTCTCGGTCTTTGGTCCATACTTTATGTGTAAAAACGAATTGCAACTTAAATTGTACAAAATATTTCGTACTTAACCAACGTCTCGATGAATCAAATTATATCTGAATTTTCGTATTTTTATATTTATTTAAGAATACCGTATGCAGCAATGAATTTCATGTGCCCGGAGAAAAATGTGTTCATATTGTGACTTTCATTTTATTTTCTGATTACACCTTGGGATCGGGTGCGATGGTCAAATGTCATTCGTAAGGTTTGCCCGAAACTTTAGCCACCCCTGTCTCGGCTTTCAGTAAACGTTTATACTCACGCGACTAGTCAAAAAGTACTTCACAGTGTTTTCTTTCGTTAGTAATAATAAACGGTTCTCGTAATTATCTTTTAACTAGATAATAATTTCCACGTTCGGAGGTGCTTTAATTAAAACACTATGTGTGTATATTACACAAGAGCTTCTCCCTCACGTCTTTTATTACAGAATAACCGTGCGTTGTTACGTTCAAGCACACCTCAGTACGTTAGTGATGACACCTTTCAGTCAAAGGGTTTTGAGTATTGGAGAATTAGTCATGCCCCCCCCCATTTCTTGTCCCGAGGGAAAATTTGAAACTCCTATGAACAATTGGTGCAATGACTGTAAGGTGTTGTTAGTTTTTGATAAATCGATTACAATGATATCGGTTGCAGTAGGACAAATAGATTACCACTGTTTTTACATTTAATATGAGACGTTGAAATGACTTTTTTTTTATGAAATTACTAGGGCTGAGATTTTAACACTCTAAAAAATATCGAAAACAGCCATTAAAAAAATGTGAAAGTGACTTGAAAAAAAAATCGAAAATTGCGTTGTAAAAATGACTTTAAATTAATTTATTACAGTTAGAAAAGCTTCAAAAAATATGTTACTAAAGACACTTTTGATTTTTTTTTAATACTGTTTTTATATGAATTTAATAAAAAAGTCTTACAGACGACTAGACTTCGCCGACTCGCCAACTATTTTTCGATAATATAATACGAATACGAAAATCTAAAGTACGTAATTACAAGTTCTTACTTATAGTTTATAATTTGTTATACATATATTTATATAAATACCATGTTGGTGAGTAAAAATCATAAAAAGTAAAATGTCAAATTCGTATTTTGTATTCAAAAACTCCAAAATGCCCTAAAAACTTTAGCAAATGACTAAAAATTGTCAAAAAATGTAAAACAAATTTTCTTTTTTTTTCATTCAAAAATGTAAAGGATGCTTTGAAAACATCAATGCGTAAAAACGACGAATATCCTTTTACAACTCAATAACGATTATTTATTAATCACGTCCGAAGTCATTTCGATTTGCATTTATTCGTTATACCGTTTCAAATTCGAAAGTACACAGCGCACTTAATTATGCATAATTTATTACATTATTTTCTCGTCCGGGTCGACGAGGAAATATTTATGTTTTATGCTACTACCGCCGATCGATATGACCCGATTCTGCTTTACATCTGTGTGTAAATCTCAATCGGTGCATACGTTTATTTTCAAATTCTGATTTCCCAAGGTAATACTACACTAATAACTACACACACACACACACACACACACACACACACAGGACGTGTCGAATGATATCTAGTGCAGATTACAGGAAAATATTTAAATGATTCGACCGAAACATCCGCGCATTTATCATGCTAATATTGTGAAAGGTAAATTTAAATGAAAAAAAAAAAAAACAAAATCAATACACATTTTTGATTAAAAAATTAACAAAAAAAAAAAAAAAAAAATACCGCGTTTGCTCAACAAGTAACAAAGTGAACGTCAATAATTCTCGAATACGGTTCGTACGTTACAAATCACATTCCATTGAAATTCGCAGTATTTTTTTTTTCAAATAGATAAATTCCATATTCCCTTTTACAATATTAAATTACAATTCTATGGAATTTGATTACTATATTACACATATATATATATATATATAATTTTTTTTTTTTGTATATACGCTTGTAATGTGTACCGTACCAATTACGAACATATTTTATGAGTTACAAAAAAAAAAAAAAAAAAAAAAAAAAGGAAAAAAATATACTTTAATTAATTCCGGTGGTTCAACCATTGTGTTTGGGTTTTTTTTTTCTACTGCGATAATTTTGACATATTCAAATCAAACACGTCGTAATCGAGAATGTATATTAATTAAACAAAAAAGTTTATCAAAAAAATACGTAGTTGCGAATTTGAGATAAAATAAATACCCATGAGTTATTTATGCATTCGAGAACGGAATACTGATCCTGATCCTGTCAAAGGACGTCCCCAGGTCCATGTTCAATAAAGGCGGAGGTCAACGTGAAAATGTAATAAATATTGACTAGTGACATTCTTCTTTTTAATTCGAAATTGATAAAAGATAAATTAACTTAACAAAATGATTTGACGTTATTTTTATTTTATTTTGACATTATTTATAAAACCATACAATTTTTATAAATCGGTTTCATTAAAAACAAAAAATGCCGTGTTATTATTTTACTAGCAAGATTAATTTAGATTTTCAACTAATTAAGTAAGCCAACAATAACAAATTATAAGCAGATCAGTTTTCGTAACACGGGAACGTAAGAGTTGATCAAATAACTCTTTAAAAATGTGAAAATCTTCAAATGAATTCAATAAAAAATCTCTGGAGCTAATCTCTTTATGAAATAAATAATTTCGACAGATAGCCGAAAAATATGTGGTAAATAGATTACAAATACTTTACCGATTATTTTACTCGAAATTTTGATTATTTTCCTAATGCTTGGAAAAGTGATTTCGAAAAACAAGTTCTTTGAAGAACCACGTATGTGAAAACTAATGTATTTATAGAAGGCGTGAGTTTTACTGTTCGAAAAAATGGTTAATAGATATCATTATAAAACCGATATATTCATCGCTTCGGACGATCTAAACGTTAGAAGCCCACAAGGGGAGGTTGATTGCTCGCCCTCTGCTCAGTTTTAGGCATGTAGTCAAGTTTAAAATATACTTTACTTATTGTATTATGGACACTCTGGTACATTTTTATAGAGTTCATTATACAGTTTGCATATAAGCCAAATAGGTGTATGCTATAAGGGTATTGATATTTTTACAAAATAAAAATATCAATTGTTATATAACTGTAATGTTTCTAGTAAATCTTTTGAATTTTAATTAGTCTCGTTTTTTATCCTCGCTTTACAAAAAAAAAAAAATGGTAAATGAGACGCATTTTATTTTCGTTTCACGTGTATTTGAGCTAAACACAAAGTAAATAATTTCGACGATTATTTTACGAAACAATTTTTTCTGTTTTCACAAAAAGAAAGAATTAAATAAAATACGAACTTTTTCTTAAGCTTATTTACTTTTGGATATTATTCGTCAAACAAATTCAAAGTCATTATTTTTAGAATATATTATTTGACAATATTATTTGGAATATTGTGTGTTCCGTTTGCTCGTTTTGTAATTAAAACGAGAAATTAATGAATGGCAACAAAGTGCAGTTATAAGAAAATAATAATTATGTCAGATATTTTGATAAAAAAAAAAAAAAAAACTAAAATATTGACGACAACAAAATGCCAATAAAAATCGAGTCATATTCGTATGACGGCACGCACAAATGAGATGTTTGAAATAACAGTTTTTTTTTTTTTTAATTAATATGTTTCATAAAAAATATATATTTGTGTAAACCTATATAGTCGAGTAAGATTGTATAAAATTTTTCCACCCTGAAGAATTTTAAAAATATTCTGTGATATCAAAAGTGATTATAAAACTTAAATTTTTAGATTCCGAGTAGAATAAAGAATGTATTGATTTTACAATGATGTGCCCTTTATTTTTTGTTATGACCTCTACTACGTACGCGGGGTAGTAAAAGTACCCAAAGGATTTGTTCAGTCCCTTAAGATCAGAAACTCTTTTTACTTGGTAATTTTATAAGGCCATTCTTGAAATTCTTAACAACTTTTCAAGTGTGAGGAAATATTTGAATAAAATGCGAGCTAAACTGAATTAATTTTTCTTATTGCTTTTGTCGATAGACGCTATAGCACGTACGTAGAACATATAATATTGTAATTTATACGGAACGCATTGGATTGAAAAATTAAAATTAAAACTTAATAAAGAGCAGGGAAAATTAAATTATCATTTTTGTTATTTTGTCACATTTCCAAATATTATGGTTTTTGGGAACTTTAAATTTTCATTAATTGACAGCAAAATTATTGCCCGTACAGTCTGTAACATTTTCATAAATCTTTTTTGATTTAAATACTGAGTTTTGAAATGTTGAAAACATTTGATTTTTTCTTTAATTTTCCATACTTATTAATACTGAAAGTGCATACAAATTTTTTTAAAATGGAAAGTTAACGAAGGAAGTTTTTTATGTCATTATATTATATTACTTGTAGCTAAATATGTGATATTTATTATTTGGTGCGATAATTATTGGTATATTCGAATTTGCTTTTTGTACTTAGTTTTATTTTGTGAAAAGTCTATTTTTTTTTATTTTTTTTTTTTTGTTTTTTTTGAGTATTTGCCGACAAGACAGGTTTGAACCCCTCAATATCCTCTTTACCTATGCCTTTGGTAAACACAATAATATACCCATCGTATAGTATTCATAAAGCGTTTGTTTTACTTTTGAAAAGTACGCAGTCTTTACAGACTATACGTCATCAACGTACGGGTATATTTGGTTTGAAAATATAAACAAAGCGTTGTCGGTACTTTAAATTAAAATATGCAATTCAGTGCGCACGCGTACAACGTAAACGAAGCGTGCGCAGACTTTATTCGCAGGGGGCCCACATTGAGAAGGTTTGAACAGTATCTGAAGCTACATCAAGATGTGGGTGATTTTTAAATAATCATCCTCACATCATTTTTTTTATCTTCTAAAACAAAATTTGTAAGTCGTTCAAATCTTATCTTGAAATTGACTTTCATCAGTCTCCTACTATAACATTTGTTTTTTTTTTTTTTTGCTCTCCAAATTTTTTACTGTAGTAGTCGTTCCTCTGATAGCTTTCCATACTCAGTCTCCTCCGACTTATTTAAAAATGTCATATTCATAAAATTGATAATATACAACTAGTTTTTATGTAAAAATTCCTACTTATAACAAAAGCGAAATAATTGGATAAGTAAAACATAATATCTAACATTTATTTTTATTAATGAGATATTTCACAAAAAATAATATATATATATATATATATATATATTAATTTATTTAAAACTTGTTGCTGAAAAAATAATTGTGTTTTATGATAAGTTGAACAAAGTTTAATACGTTTTTCCTAATTTCATTCGAAATAAAATAAAATTTGAAATTAAGTATTATGTACTCGAATTAGTTACAAATAACAAAGTACAAATTAGTTATAATAACAAAAAAAAAAAAAAAAAATAGTTACAACAAAATCGTCCTTTTTTTTAAATGGCTTCAATGATAATATTACATCTCGACGTAAAAAAGCCCAAGGAGAAGGCGATACACCCACGCCCCCCCCCCTCAAATTTATTACTGGGTCTGAACAAAAGATTCTTGCACCCATAGTACAGTATACTACACTACTAGTATAGTCAAAGCCATCTTAACCCATGTAGAACCCTTGAGCACACATAGTTTTGGGATCTTTTTTAAAAAAAAAAAAAAAAAAGCAACAATAAAAATATCAAAAAGTACTACTGTTTAATGGTTTTTATGATTCACATTTATTTGTAAAGATTCACGAGTTGTGATTATCGATTACTGTTCAATAAAGTTATCTATAAGTTTCTATGAGGAAAACACAATATAATCATCATAGCTGATAAATAAAATATAAATCAGAGGTGACCAACATAAATATGTTCACGAGCCGCATTTATAAATAAAAATATCATATCAAGAGCCAAAAAAAGTCTTTTAAATTCACTTTTAGTGTATATTATTGAAAACAGATGTCCAGTATCGAATCTCACTGCAATTGTTAAGGCAACTCACGAAATAGAACTTTTAGAATTTTAGTCTAAAAAGTTTAAAAATAATCGTCATTCTGTATGTATATCAATAAATGTTCGTAATTAATAATAATTGCACGTAATTAAAAATCAATCTTTGGAATGTCATTTTCTTGTGAATCATTTTAATTTGATGATGAAAATAACCAAATGCAAATATTTTTCATATTTAACCAAAGATCATCTTAAGGAAAAAACTGAGTGGATCATACTTCAATTGGAACCAGATCAGAAACACATGGAAGTAAAAGATTTAAAAAAATATATATCATCTCAATAATAATAATAATACATGTTTAACTTTATGCTAAAACAGTTATTTGTACAATGTCAATGTCAATGTCAAACTTTATACACATTTAAAGTCATAATTCAAAATTTTAAATTGTGACGAATAAAAAGTATTATATTATTAAACAAGTTTATTATTGTTTTCGAAAATATAATGAGAGCCACAATTTGGCCACCCCTGATACAAATCATTTGGTCGACGATAAGTGTTATATTTTATTACATTTACAATAGAAATAAGCAGTAGGGAGGGGCAAGATTTACTCGGCCCCTTCCGTGCGCAAGCCTGTGATTGTACACGAATAATTACTATTACGAATTACGTGGAGAAAAACAAAAAAAAAAAAACCACCTGAACGTTGATCGTGTAATACAAAAGGTTCTCAAAGTGTGGGGCGCGACCCTTCAGGGGGCAGCAAAAGCTCTATAAGGGGGGGCGCAAGAAAATTTTAAAAATCAACATTGTATTGGTAAGATAGAAAAACATTTGTGAAATTTACATAGTAATAATCGTGTCCTGTAGAGTGAGGAGTCTCTGCTCGTTTCACCAAACTTTGTGACGAAAAAAAACAAACTCATCTACCACATTAAAAGTGACCAATTGATTCAAACCTTTTGCAATACATACATTTTATTTTAAAATATATTGATAATGTGGGTATAAATATTTGTTGTTTGTTTTTAACTTTTTTTTACTCTAAACATGGCTACTAAAATTATTTTTATGAAGGAGGCCCACGTCTGAGGTTGATCAAATTGGGCGGGGGGGGGGCTGGCTTGAAATGTTTGAGAACCTCTGGTGTAATAGATTAAATATGTATCCGAATATAGATCAAAAATTTAAATAAAAATAAGAGAAAATAAGTATAGAGAAAGCCCGGATAGCGAATATCGCGAAAACGGATCCCCTCTGTAATGATAACGATGATGATGATGATGATGATGATGATAATGGGCGGCAGAGTGTTGTAGTAGGTGTCGGTGGTGGAAATGACAAAAGCGTAGATGGCAGGTATTAGCGTAATATTAATGTCATTACACTGATGCACGATGAACCACTATAAACCACTATAATAATGTAATACGGAGCGTGATGTAATATAACACGACCATGACGACGGTCTGGTCCTGTATAGCTAGTATATACCGATATATATATATATATACATACATTATACATCAACCCGGGTCGAGGGTATTGACGAGTTCGTGTGACCGAGACAAAAATGTAGTCGAACACATTACTATTACTACAGGACCGGGGATAATAAAATACAAGGATACGACATTTGTCGGTAAAACGCTGTCCTGAAACTGAGACACCACTGTCTTCTCTTCTCTCCTTTATTTAAAATGTATAAAATTTATTCAAAAGTTTTGATCAGCAACTTTATAGATCCAAAATCATACCCAGACGGTACTTTTAAAAAATTTCTCTACACTTTTTTCAAAAACGCCGAAAATCTGACAAAAAACGGAACATAACTGAATATTAACTAAACTTAATATTTTAACATAACTTCAAAAATAATGTAGCTAGAAACTTAAAAACTTAAACGACTACTAAAAATGATCATTAAAATACTTCATGAAAATTTCAAAAATATTTGATTGAATTTGAGTTATGTACGGCATTTTGAAAATTTCTTATTTTTATTAGTTTTTATGTAATAAATTTTTAATTTTTGATATTAAGACATGAAAATTTAATATGATCTCACTGACATATATGCCTAATTTATCTGAAAAATCGTAAGTCAACTTTTTTCTTATAACCATTTGAAGAGTTTAAATATAGATACACAATAATAATATTAAAAATATTTTGGTGAAAGAAAATTTAAAAAGTGTGATACTTTTTTATCTCATAAATTGTTTTTTTCCTATTCTCAGTTGATAGTAAGAAATACACAACTAGCTGGGTAAAAAATCGATTTTTTTTTTGTAATTATAATAAACTTAATAATTTTTAATTGAAAGAACATCCCAATTGAGGTCTGAGGAGCGAAAAATACCTATGATGCAAAGTATGTCCTACTTTTTAATAATAGATAAATGAATTTTGTCTACGTATTAGATTTCTGATTAAGATTTGCCTTCAATAATAATTATTTCTAATCCAAATCGCATTATTTACTTAAGTATTGATTAGAATTATTCTTAAAATATACTTGCCAGTAGGCAGCAGCGATTTGCCCGATTTATTTATTATTTAATGAAGTCGTTTATACTCAGTTTATTGATGTTCAATTATTATTTTATACTTTGTTGTTTGACAATGTTATTTTTTGTAGAAATTTAATAACATCGAAGTATTACACATTTTTACAACTGACCTACTTGTCCTACTTTAATAATCATTTAAAAAAAAATGTATTTTGTTAAGGTTTTCCTATTTCTCAGGCATATTTTTCAAAAATTTAAAATGTTTTTCTATATCTAATGGTACAAATTGATGTATCTATCTATAGATCTTATAGATCTTATAGATCCTATAGATACACGTACACACACGTCTATACATTGGCTATAAGTACTTCATTGTCAAACTTTTACATCGTACACCGAAATCGGTGCGTGTGAAGTTTGACCCGAAAGCAATTTTAAGTCTCGCTTGAAAAGATTTGCGATTAATAATACCCGTTTGAGAATAGTGCAACTAGTCTAGTGGAGATTAAGCGTCAACTTATTACCCGATGACGAGCGGAGGGATGAGAGAGAACGGGGATGGTAAAAGGGGTGTCAGATCGGAAGCACTCTGGGTCGGATCCCGCGCGCGCTTGTTCATTTCGTCGAACGACCCTTCAGACTTTACGGTTTAAACGCAAGACGGTTTTTAATTATTATTATTATCATTATTATTATACATATTGTATATCAATATGGGGTGGTACTTTTAATAAACATTTATCCTGTCTTATCACTACTATAAACTGTATTATTAAATATTTATTATTTCTACCGACACGAACAAATACTTTGTTAATTTAAAAAAATGTTGAGGTAAAGGACTTTAGGTTTAATTATAATTTATCCATTTTAATTCGATTGTATAAACATAAACATTTAATTCCACAAAGTGATCACGAACATAGCACTAGGACTAGATATAAGAAAAATATAAATGTAAATGTACCAATTGTTAAAAAAGTATTTGGTTTCAGTGTTTTACACAACGGTCCAAAATTATGTCGTTATTTAAATATTAACATTGATTAATTTAAAAGTTTTAAATTGTTTAAAATATATGTAAAAAACATAGATCTATCTAAATTTTAAGAATTTTCTTTTGTTAAAATAGTATTTAGTATTATAAAATTGTTATAAATTTTCTTTTCATTTGTTTTCTTTTAGAAATTCTCAAAATATTATTTTATACCTACTTTTTTATTATACCTATATGATGTTTATTTATTTTTATTTTTATATTTTTAAGTTCTTAAATTTTGTCTTATGGTATTCAAAATTGATAAGAATGGCTCTCTCGGCACAAGCTCAACTTTTAGAGGGTGCTACAATATTTTAATACACAAAAAATGTCATATATGTATGTATATTATTGATGCAAATATATTATTATTATTATTATCATTATTATTATTTCATTTTTGCACTCCGTCGACTGGCAAATCGCGTCCTTCAACGTTCCCCACGAGAAATGCTGTTCACGCCAAAGACACTATAGACTATAAGCGTTTCCTTGAAAACGGGATTATCCTCATTTCGAGCAACGTGTCTCCTTGACCCGACCGACTTAGGCTGGAAAGCTTTTTGTCCCGATTTTAGAAAGCGATAATCTTTCCAATCCTTTTATACGTTTAATAATATTATACACGTTAAAGACAATATTGTACATTATTTTAGTAGACAGAAAAAAAGGAAAAAGGAAAATTTCACATATTTTACAACTTTGTAATGTAAACGTCAGGAAATAATTTTCCAGAGTGAATATTTCCTATCCAAATGTGTTATGGATAGAGTGAAAACTATCGTTTCGTCATTCACAATGTAATCCGTGTAATTTATTTTAAAATTATCCTTTTAGTAATTAGCACAGCCTAAAATGTGATGGAAAAATAGTAGATACACAACAGTTATAAGCGATCGAAATTATTCCATTAAGAGTAAAAAAATATACTTATCAACAAATTTGTTTAAATTCCAAAAACAAAGGATCACAACAAGAGTTTGATTAAAATAAAATTGTGAATTATACCTAAATAATTTTAATTGTTACTGAAATACTTGTTAAAACAAAAAAAAATTGCTAAACAATTTGATGAGGTTTCTTCTCGAATTGTTTGTCTCGTTTTTTTTTTTTTTTTTTTTTTAATTAAAATATGGTTACTCTACCATAAGTGAACACTGATGAGACTAGGGGTTTTAATTAAGCTCTCGAAAAGACTAAAAGCCCTTCCCGGAAGGTTTAAGTCCCTTTAAAATATTTTAACCGTAAATTTACGATAAACCTACAGTTTACAGATAATATCTCAATTTGATATAATATACGGAGAAAAATAAATAATATTAAAATATTACATATTGAAACCTTTACCTTAGTAATTTTAATTCATTGATACATATTCAGTATCCAAATAAACGCACTAGATTAAAACAAAATAACCTGCGGGTGTTGTTTATATGTTTATTTTATTTATAATGATATAACCGAACATATTATTTGGTACAACAGCTAAAGGAAAAGGTAATGTGATAAATAGAAATTTGGATCCTGAATAATTTGGTTGTGAACAGGGAAATAATGTCAATTCCCCGACCCAACAAATATCACTAGATATTGACTACTATGGTTTGACTACGTTTTGTCGTCTTGCAAGATCATAACACTCTTATATGGTGCTAAATATTGTTCATGATTTTTTATCATATATTTTATATATTTCCTAAACATTATTATTATTAAAAAAATTGTAGTATAAATTATTGACCTACGTTTTGACCTTTTGTATAATCTAAGCACTTCTATTTGTAATTTTTTTTTTGAAAAATGACATCCCTTATAACATAAAGCTAAATAAATAATAATAAAAAAAAAAAAACCGGACATACTTCGCACGATAGGTGTTCTTCGCACGACGGGTGGGATTCTTTGACGGGTGTATTGAATTTTAAAGAAACGATAAATCATTTCTTCAGTAAAACGATTCTGAACGAGGGAAATTAATAATATAAAGAAGGAAGTTAATAATATAAATACAAAGTAGTTGGTTAGATACTGTTATTTAATAGTGTAAACATTATACATATACATAATATAATAGTGTATACATATACATGGCAGTCCGTGTAATATGACATATGTGACAACTGATAAGGCGTTGTGGCTCTGAGAAATGTATTTGGGCGGCAGTCCAAAGGCCACACCGTAATTACCAACTTGTATCGTATTAAATTTAGCGTCGAAAAATACGTACGATAAGATAATCGAATAACAAATACCTTTTAGTGTCCGTACTTTCTTCGAGTTTTTTTCAGTCTTACCCTTGTAAAATGTAAAATTCTTTGTCCGTAAGAAATTTTATTGCATCAAAATATTCGCAATGAAATTTTCTATCTGGACACCAAATTTCAAAACCATCGGTTAGGCCAATTTTCTTATATGTACGTTAAAGTGCGTGATTTTAGGTATAACTAACGAATTCAGTCGAAATTCTAAATTCAAACGATTATAAAAAAAAAAAAATTGACCAACGATTTTTGAGATTCAAGTAGACATATATGTCAGTGAGATAATATTAAATTTTCAAGTCTTTATATCAAAAATCTAAAATTTTATTACATAAAAACTATCAAAAAATGAGAAATTTCCGAAATTTTCAAAATGCTGTACTTAACTCAAAATTGATCAAATCTTTTTGAAATTTTTATGAATTGTTCTCGTCACTATTTTTAGTGGTTGGTGAAAATTTCAAGTCCTT
>JAIPRM010009550.1:0-14639 GCA_025469315.1 Stegophylla sp. TES_Ste_2020 | reverse complement strand
AAAAAAAATTTTAGACATTTTTCTAACATTATTTTTTTTCATTAATTATTTTTTCCTTTTCTTTATTTATTAGACAAAGTAAATTCAAATAAAGTAAATTATAAACAAGAAAGTTGGACATATTCATATCACAGATATTCTACGCTCCTCGGGTCAGATACTTTTGGTGCCTGGTGGATGTGTTGAAAATGATGACTATTATTATTCTTTAAATTATTAACTTCCGTCGTTCAGAATTGTCTCATTGAAGAAATTATTTATCGTTTCTTTAAAATTTTACACATCCACCAAGAATATCTGACCCGAAGAACGTAGAATATCCGTGGTGCGAAGTATGTCCGGCTTTCTTGTCTATACTTACCTTACTTCACTTTTATTTAGACATCTTATTTGTAATTTTTTTCTTTATCCAAGTAATTTTTAAGCAACAATTTTTACCATCTATAGTAGTAATGTCGTAATATATATATATATATATATTTGTGTTCATAAAAAACCAAGCAATGCGCTTATTATGAATTTAAATTATACGTTCAATATTCGAAGATAATACAGTATGTATTTAAAGTTTTTGTTTAAACAAAAAATATATTTATTGAGTTTATTGGCATCTAGACATTGAAGTAGGTATTGCAGAAGCTTTTTATTTTATTAAGGTAATACTGTAACAGACTTTTGTCTATAACTAGATATTTGGAGATATTTTTAAAGAAAAAAAACAGAAAAACTTGGATAATATTTTGAATTAATTAAATTCAAATTATTAAGTCATACCTATTATTAACAGAATTTATATATTCAAATCATTGGTTTATTGTTTAAATTTGCATTAAAATTAATAATAAAATGGAAAAATGCTAAAATATGTCCTAAAAATGAAAAAACATCAAATAGTGCAAAAAAAAGCACAATAATGCAAAATAATTAAAGTTCCAGTTTTGAGATCTCTGTCACGTGAAATAAATTGTGAACTTGGAAAGTATTTCCTAATATTACTCAAAAAAATTTGCATTTTTCATTGAAATCCTGGCCCTAATTATCAAGTTTCACCTAATTTTCCCTGATATCGTGGATTAGAGTGAGAATAGGTATTAGGAGTGTGATCTACCGCCCAATGTTTCGTGCCCAGCACAAAATCATTACGCACGCCGTGTCGTGACAAATCTAAGCTAGAGTACTCAACTCCCAAGTCGTTTCCGACTCATAAATTTTCCACTTTTCCGATGCGTTTTATTTGACTTTCAAACTAAAATCTAATTATACCCGATCATCGTTCTACATCATAAAACCATACACCACGTGTATGGTAATTGAAGCCACCAAAAACAACGTTCACTACATTAACTGTGAGAAGTGCCAACGCTGCCAGCGACCTGGACTCTGTAAACACAACACAATTCATATAACCGTCGGTTGGTAATATTCAGAAATTAAAGCAAATAAAGCCTTCGACCGCGTCTGGCACGATGGTCTCCTGTACGAACTTTCCCTCCTCCAAATCCCTACTGAAATCATTAAAATTATCTAATCCTTCCTAACTGACCGCACTTTCATCACAAAATTCGAATAGTCCTTCACGTCGGTCAGACCAATCTTTGCGGGCGTCCGTTAAGGATCCTCTCTCCTACCCTCTACCTAATATACATAAACGACATACCGACAACTGACAAAGCACAACTCTCACTTTTCACCGACGACACTATGTTTTTTACCTCAAACAAAAACCCTAAATGCGCCGCCATACAACTCCAACACCAACTAGACTTGGCCCATAACTTCTTCCACTGATGGTGCATCAAAATCAATGCTAACAAAACCGTAGGCATACTTTTCGAACAAAAACGAACAAACAACATACAACCACTCAGACTAAACAACCAGACGATCAACTGGGCGAAACAGGTGAAATATCTTGGAGTAACCCTTGAACGTCAACTAATTTTCGCCAAACATACCTCTGACATTACCAAAAAAGCAACACGAGTCCGCGGACTACTATACCCATTACTAAACCATAAAAGCCCCATTCCCATGAAAGTTAAACTCAACTTACTCAAACTTTACGTTACTTCCATCCTTACCTACGCCGGCTCCTTCTGGGCTCCATATATGACTTCAACATACTGGCGTAAATTAGAGAATCGGTCCAGACCATAGGACTCCGCACAATCACGGGCATGCCCACATATGTGAGAAATTCGGTCCTCTTACGGTCTGAAAATTTCAAATCTATCCAAAACTCGATTCAAATTCAATCCAAATCAATGTTTTACAAAAACTTCTCCGACAATGAACACATCCGTTTTTTAGGTTAAACATCCCAACCTCCTTCAACAAAACGTAAACACAGACTAAGCCCATTGACATGGTCCACACTAAACACTGCTTAGCATAACAAACCACTAACTCTACCCCGCCCCACCTTATCCCAACAATAGGCGAAAGCCAGGCGTAGTTCTAAGGATTTTTCTAGTTATTCAAGCAAAGCAAAGCAGAAGTATTCAGCAATCTCAACTTGGCGGTATCTCTTGCGAACATGAACTGCTACGGTAACGTTGAATGAGCTTCTACATTTAAGAAGTTATAATGATCAGGTAACAAGTCGTTCCTGATTATTGAATTCAGTGGCTTTAGTCAATGGAGCCCTCAATGTAAACGTGTCCCATATACTTTCCTGGAAGACTTTGATGCTAGTCCTAGGTGATGACGAACAGTTTAAGAAAAGGAAAATAAAGTATAGACAAGGGAATCGGACATACTTCGCACTATATATTCTTCGCTCCTCGAGTCAGATATTCTTGGTGGGTGTATATAATTTTAAAGAAACGATAAATCATTTCTTCAATAAGACGATTCTGAACGAAAGAAGTTAATAATATAAAGAATAATAATAGACAATAGTCGTCATTTTCAACACACTCACCAAGAGTATTTGACCCGAAGAGTGAAGAATATCCGTGGTGTAACGTGTGAAATATGTTTGGCTTTCTTGTCTATACTTTACTTTACTTTTTTTTATCAAATAAATAAAGAAAAGGAATAAATAATAATTGAGAAATAAAAAATTTTTATCATATTTTAAAAATTTTCTTCCACCAAAATGTTTGTCATATTATTGTCTATATATGTTTAAATTTTCATAAAGTTTGAAAAATTATGATTTCTGAGTCTTTTTTTGTCAAATTTTGAATAGTTTTTTCCAAAAAAAAAAAAATTAAAAAAAATTGAAGAATTGAGAAATTAAAAAAATGACCTCTTTAAGGTACCAACTAATTACTGAACGAAATTTTTGGATAAGTAGTTCTATACAAAAGAGTGTATACAGAAAAAAAATAATAAAAAAAATAAGTATCATTGTAAAAAAACTAGCTTTTTCACTGCGTTCAGAATCTAAAATTATTGAATAGAAATTGACAAAATCAATTTTGTATGAGTAAAACTGCTTTAAAAAAGTTATGTTAATACGAGTAAGTTTATACTTTACTATTTTCAATTCTTTAAACTATGAAATTGAAATATGAAATTATTACAAAATAACTAAACAAAAAATTTGTTTTGTGATTCTAGCTTTGAATACGTTACGATAAAGTAAGTATATCTATATTATGCTTTATGGCCAATATATTTTATTAACTTTGGTTTTGGACTTTAAATGTAAAGTGGTCAAACATGTATGCATAAATGTAAGTATGTAGATATAATATGACGTACATTTAACATAGGTACTACGCAATGTGCGCACAAAATAATTTGCGCCATGTAGAAATTAAAAGTAGCGTAATATATACAGGTGCCCCAATGATAGGAACAACGCATTTAATTATTTAATCGATTGTGTACAATGTGTTTGCTCCTAAATTATAAAAAAAAAAATGTGGTGGTTTATTTAAACTGTTATATTGGACTCGTAATTCGTGATAATTTCACGTTATCTATATAATCAACACAACTCGATACTTAATTTATTTTGGTATAATTAAAAATTATCATTTATTTTATTATTTCCAATTATATTCATGTACGTTAAAAAAGTAAAGTATGAACAAGAAAGGTGGACATATTTCGTACCACGGATATTCTTCGCTTCTCAGGCTCCTCTTGGTGGTTGTGCAGAATTTTAAAGAAACGATAGATTATTTTTTCAATTAAATGATTCTGAAGGAAGGAAGTTAATAATATAAAGAACAATAATTGTCATCATTTTCAACACACTCACCAAGAGACAAAAAAATTTAACCTGAAGGGCGAAGAATATTCGTGGTGTGAGTATGTCCGGCTTTTTTGTCTATACTTTACTTCAATTTACTTTTTTTTTTTTAATTTAACAAATAAAGAAAAGGATAAATGATAAATGAGACAGAAAGTGTTAGAAAAATGTTCAATTTTTTTTTTATATTTTCAAAATTTTCTTGCGCCAAAATGTTTCTCATATTATTGTCTATCTATGTTAAAATTATCATAAAGTTTAGATCAAAAAATGGTGGTTTTCAAATTTTGTGTAGTACCCCCCCCCCCCAATAAATAAAATGAAGAATTGAGAATTTCAAAAAATGAACTCTATAAAGTACCAACTAGACAAGTATTTCTATACGAAAAAGTTTTTTAAAAAAAAAAAATAAATAAACATCATAGTAAAAACACTAGATTTTTCACTTCGTTTGGAATCTAAAATTATAATAACATATCAACTTACTGATTTTACATAGGTTATAAACTCATAACTAATTTATTTCACAGGAGTTTGTGGTATAAGTTTTAAATCGTATTTTAGTTATGGAATAATAATATAAAATATCCAAATTCCTAATCTATATTCTATATTGTTGAATGGTTCTCAAACAAAATTCAAATGTATTTTTAGTGTGATTTTAAAAATGAAAAAAAAAATTGATTTATAATTTTTCTCAACATAATGTAAAAATTATTTAATGACTATGCTAAGTAATATAGTAAACAAAAAGTGCAACCATGGTAAAGAATATGATAATGATTAGATATAATTTCATGATTTTAAATTATGAAGATGAGATCTTAAAACTGAGAAAAATAGTATGGAAAGATCTTGGAAGACTTAAAAGTAATTAAAAACAATCAGTATCTATAGGAATTAATAATATGATCTTTAATTTGATAATTCAACTCTATTCTTTACACGAATTATATTATCAATAAAAAAATAAGCCACATAGTTTTGACTCATTTTAAAAGGCAACTTAATTTACTATGGAATTATAGTTGTATTTATAGATAATTCAGAAATATTTCATATGATAAAATGAAATGTAGTGAAATCTGCTTAAGTTTAAAAGTTACCTATATGGCTATATGCGTATAATCCACAGAATACATTATTTTGGTAGAAGCCATATTTTATTAATAAATTAAAACGGAAATCGGTATGAGCTCAGATAACAATAAAATTTAATTTATACCAGCATAGTGTATAGTATGACCTTCACCAAATAGTATTTAAATATTATGTGGCATTATAGTTATTAGGTATAATTCGATAATGATATTTTGAGGAAAAAATAAAATAATTAGAATACTTACTTAGGTAGTTTTCTAAATTATAATTTGTTATTACTCTTGTCGTACTATAGTATTAAATTTAAAATTATATAGTATTACACGTCAGTTAATTGATGGTTGAAATCGTATTATGTGGTCTGAACGTATATGTATACTAATTCCGAATGAAGGTTTTCATACCAAAAAATTAATACACAATTATGAATAGTTAATTTTGTTGTATACTGTAAATTAATGTAATAAATATGAACCTGAAAATCTGTGTATACTAATTGACGTGTATAAAATTAATATAGTTATGTCATACCTTATTAGCATAGGAAATTCAGTTTAATTCTGATGACTGAAAATTCAAATATCAAAAACTGAGGATAATTCCTAATACGCTAAGCTCACCTGAGTCACCCTCAAAAATTCTGCTTATGCAAATTATTTTTATTTATACGACAATATTAATATTTTAAAAAGCCAGAAATACTTCGCACCATGGGTATTCTTCGCTTCTCGGGTAGATCTTATACGGTGTGTTGAATTTTAAAGAAATGATAAATCATTTCTTCATTAATGTAGTTATGAATGTAACTTTAGCTAATTATACAACAATTACGAAATAATAAATAAAAGTTATCTACCTATCATTTTTTGGATTAACAGTTATTTGAGCCGTTACTCTAATTTTAAATTTTTGTTAAAAATTAGTCACTGAGTCAATTTTTATGGAAATTCCGCCACAGGTTAATTTCCGGCCCGGACTCTTTTCTCGCCTAAGAATATTATCTATAACCCATTTAGCTCATGTCTTCATAATCGAATAATCTATATTCTCATCAATTTTAATAATCTATATTCTGTCACTATCAAGGGTGGAGTCAAATATTTTCCACGAGGAAATGAGAATACTGAGCCGGATCTACGTTTAAGTTATGTATGTCGTAGCCAGGGTTGGGCAAGATACTTAAAAAAAAGTATCATGCTACGTGATACATGCATTTAGTGTATCTAGATACAAAATACAAGATAAATGTGTCAAAGACACATTGATACATTGACTTTTTTTTACTTCTAAATGAATTTTATTAACTTTTAAATGTAAAAGGTCTATACAATACACTGTACTGTTCATACTCTATAATATTATAATATAACGTAGATACATACTTATAAAGACATAAATATTAAATAATACAATAAGTCAACAAATATCATAAAATTATAATAATTGATAAATTAAATATTTATACATCACTAAATATATAAATACACCAAAATTAATAAATAATTACATAATAATATTTATTTATAAAAATTTTGTTTTATTTTTAATTAATATTTTTATTTATTGTATTTTGGTACTATTCTGTACAAATGTTTACAATAATAGTATCTTGTATTTTTTGGCAAAAAAAGATACATTATACTTGCACATAAAATGTATCATGATACAATATACAAGATACAATTGTATCTTTGATACGTATCATTGATATATTATGTATCTTTGATGCTGCCCAACCCAGTCATAGCCTATAGTATACATATTAAGTCAAAAATCTTACTTAAATCATTATATTATAATGCACCTGAAATATGTTAACGTCAACATTATTTTAATATATCCGATTGAGGTGGTGTCACTGTTAAGTAAGAAATCAAATTTCGACTGTTAAAGTACTCGAACTAATTTTGCCATTTTGGCACATTTTTTTCCTTCTGATTTCGTATTTGTCCATGTCCATTTTGAGTAGTCAAAAATTATTATGGGTACGTACATAGGCGTATTTAGAGGGTCTTGGGGGGTTAAGCTCCCCCAAAACCAGTCATAGCCCCCCCAGAGTTTTTTAAAAATTGCTTAAGATTAATATACTTTACGGGGGCTAAATAAATAAATAAATATTTTAGCCCCCCCCCCAAATAATTTTTCCTACGTACGCTAATAGGTACGTAATATATTTAAGTAAATTATAACCTATAACAGACTAATAAGAATATTGTGAACTATCAATAGTCGCACATCTTGAGTGTGGTGGGACGATTACAAGCTGTAAATGCTCGTCTATATTGTCTATTTACACAATTCACAGATAGACAGCGTGTACAAACACTACAAATCTACAAACATTGGTCGATACCTTATTCGAAAAAGTTTATCTTTTTTTACCAAATTATAAACATTGCTTTTTCACGTTAAAATCATATTTCATATTTTAATAGTTTAATATTATAACGATACGACTACACTATTAGTAGGTGCTGTAACGTTTATGTTATAGATTGATATTACAAAACTAAATCCTGTTGTTTATGTTTGTGCTGTATTCGGTTTATATGAGTAAGTAAACAATATTGATATTTACTTTATTTATTAGCAATTATCTAACTCGTATGTTAATTTTTACGTTACTAAATATATTCGGCGTACACACAGAAGTATTATTTAACAACCATTATTACTTTGAAGTTTCTATTGACCTATATTATGATAATTGAGAAATTTTTGAAATTTTCTCTTTTGAAATTTATTTTTGTTGGTGGTTATCGAATCCGCGTCTGGCCAATGCGTGTTATTTACAAAATAAATTACGATCATTGGTAAACAATGTCTGCTTTTCACATAAAATACATTTTCAAACATTTGTTTCGCAAAAAATAACTGTAGATATTTTCAAGAGATACACCATAATACATTAATCTTTAATAATAACCATGATTCATAAATCATTGTTAATGACTATTTTAAATTGTTGACAACTTTGTAACTTTGTAAAACTTTTCTCGAAATTATTATCTGACAAAGACGTGATCACTTTTTAAAAATGAAAACTTTACACGATAAATTTAATGAATAATGACTTTTTATTTTGAGTTTGTTTTACATTTGTGCTTGTTAGAATATTTTTTTTTTTTTTATTATTAAATAAAATGCGTAATTTTCATTTCAAACATTTAAAGATTTTATACAACGCGATGTTACTACATCGTAAAAGATCGGTTTAATTAATAATAATTGTGTTGTAATATTTCCCTACCACCACAAATATTTAATAAACAAATTTAGCATCATAACGTAGGTAAGTTTTAGTAAATTTTAGTGAATTGGAACATTTAGAAAATGTGTATGCTATACGAGGATTATTTAAAGTTTAAGAGTTTTAGTCAATTAATGTTTGTCTCTATATAATTACTTTACAATAATTTATAATTATAGCTCTATAAAGTATTATAGTACAAATATTTAAAAAATAATATTCAAATACATTTTTATCTTTTTTAAATGGCTTTTGTCTATTATTACAATTTAAATTTAAATTCAGTTAATATCAGAAATTATAGACCTATAAATACATATCAAATATATTATATACATGTAGTTATAACTATTTTTTATAGAATATAACATACCAATATTTATACAGTTCAAATATTTTAAAAGACTTTGCAAGGTACAACTGTAAAATAGTAACTTTGTACTTTATTGTGTGTATTATTAGGTGAATACCTTGTCGCTTGTATATGTCCTAAGAGGAGTTTCAGTTAATCATTGTAAAGAACAATAATAATTGTCAGTTTTATATCGAGTATGTTTAACAAAGTAACAAATATAACGTTTTATTATTGGTGAAATGATGTGATTTTCCATGTTTTAAAGGTTAAAAGCTCTAATAACTAAAAATTGACTCAACTAGTTAAAAAAAAAAAAAAATGAAGTATATTTAAATTATATGAGTTAGCTTGTATACAATTTTCCACCTTAAAAACAATAAATTGAATATGCTACGAAATAGTTATGAAAAGTAAACTGTCATTTTAGATTTTGAGCAAAGTGAAGAATGTATTGATTTTACAAATCTGATTTTTTTTTAGGTTCTAAACGGAGTGAAGAAGCTTATATTTTTACAATAATGTTTATTTTTTTTCTCTCTTTCTGGAAACACTTTTCCATATAGAAATACTTATCCAAAAGTTTCGATCAGTATCTCTATAGAACCAGAATCACACCCAAATGGTACTTTAAAGAGGTCATTTTTTTAATTTCTCAATAATTTTTCTAAAAACTCTTTGATTATTGGGCCCATTAAGCATTAATATTTTATTAATATGTAATACTAGCTGAATAACCTGGCTTCGCCCGCGTGTAGTTTTTTGTGTTACCTACATATAATTTTTTATTTTATCAGTTAATTATCAGTTGTTTTTAGATGTGCTGTCCCTAGGTTGTCTGTGAATTGTAACAACCAGAAATAGGCAAAAAATTACAACATTTTAATATTTCGAAAACAAATTGTATGATAAAATTCTTATCGAAAAAATGTTAAAATGAAATATAACAAACAAAATTATAACTTTCTGTATAGATTTTTAGTTGAAAAAAATATTTTACGTATTATTATAATTATCATTACTATTATTGGTATTATTCTCATTATTACAAAAATTTTTATTATTATTTATTAAATCACATTTATAAGCTGTTTTTTTTTTTCAAATATTATTTGTAAATCTATTCCGCCGTTTTTTGGTACGCTTCTGAGAGTTAAGCATGTTATCAAAACGGCCTATTTTCAATATAACTTTTAAAAAGAAAAATGGAGCTAGAAATTTTCACCAACTTCTTAATAACTACGCACATACTTCATAAAAATATTGATCATTTTTCGTTATTCGTGAATATTTATTCCATAAAATTTTAATCCATCGATATTTATACCTGAAAATGTTATACAAAAATACTTATATGTATTTTTACCGGTAAAGAAAAAATGACGAAAATTGTCAATCAACTTTTTCTACATAACCTTTTAAATTTAGCATTTTGACGGAATTCATTAGTTCACATAAAATTACACAATTCAACGTATTTAAAATTTATTGGTTCGACCTGGTTCGACCAATATACATACAGAAAATAGAGAACTACATTACGAACATTTTGATGAAAGAAAATTTTATAAGGTTTTGATTAAAAAGAAAAATCTACAACAAATTTGTGAGAAATACCAAAATAAATATTATCATGAAATCAATTCTAGTTATTTAGTCATTAGTCCAAAACTAATACAGGCGCGGATCCAGAACACATTTACGGGGGTGCCTAATCTTGATTTAAATTGCAATCATATTTGTTAAACATACTGGCTATAATACTGACAATTATTAATATTTATATTCATTGAAGCTCTGCTCAGAATCGAATCGATGTGTTGAAGAAATTATTTATTATTTCTTTAAAATTCTACACATCCACCAAGAGGTATTCCACCTGAGGTGTGAAGAATACTAACGGTGCGAAATATGTCGGCTTTTCCGCAATTTTTTAAAAACATTCTAGTATTCATCAGAGTTAACGGAGGGGGCGATCGCCGCTTAGACACCCCCTTGGATCCGCGCCTGAACTAAAAGTTACAGGAACGTAAAACCATGTACTGAAAATTCAAGCTCATATGATATAAAAATGTTATTGTAATCAAAATATATTTGTTAATAAGATATTTCAATCAAAAAGTAACTGGTTATCATTTGTTAATAAGGATTCTGTGAATATACGAGGTATATTCGTTAACTGCACTAGGTGCCAGGTGGCACAAGTGCCATCTACTTAATAATTAATGTCCTAAAAAATTAACCAAAACTCCGCTCAGAATCTTTTTATTGATTAAATTATTTATCGTTCGATTTTTTATTTAGATAAGGTGATTTGTTTTGATCACCTTTTTCAAAAACTTTGGTAATCCCTCCAAAAGAAAATAGAAACTACTACATGCACATGCAAGCATGTACGATCTCATTAAATATGCCATACACGCCTGATATAAGATCTAAACAGAATGTGAGGTGATCGCTTTTCCCCCATTTAGAAAAATTCCCAACAGTATGCATAATTATATTGGTTTAAATTATTTTCTGTGCATATGCCACCGCTTTGTCTCCATAATAGTATACAGAAATATTTGGTTGTAAAGTATTAAATTTGTAAAATTGTAAATGCATTAAATTACGTACATATAATACATTTATTTTATATACTGAGTGGAGCGAAGAAGCTAGTGCTTTTGTAATGATATTTCTTTTAGATTCTGAATGGAGCGAAAAGTTTCTATAATGATATTTGTTTTATTTTTTATTTTTTATCTGTATACACTTTTTCGTATAGAAATACTTGTACAAAAGTTTCGAATATCAGAATGCTACTCTAGAATCTAGATGGTACTTTAGAAATGTCTTTTTTTAATTCATACATTATCAGAATGCTACTCTAGAATCTAGATGGTACTTTAGAAAGGTCTTTTTTTTAAATTCTCAATAGCTTTTCCAAAATCCAGAAAAAACTACTCAAAATTTGACAAAAACGCCTTATGAGTGTTTTTTTTTTTCAAATCAACTCTCTATGATAATTTATGATGATTTAAATATGGATAGACAATTATATGAAAAATATTTTAGTGAGATAAAATTTTTTATATGTGTAAAAAAAAAAATAGAAATTTTTAACACTTTTTTTATCAAAAAATTGTTTTTCCTGTTTATAATGTTTTATGTTATATATTATTTTTTTATTTTTTAAGATTCTGAAAAAAGTGAAGAAGCTAGTGTTTTTACAATAATATCTATTTTTTTTAATTTATTTTTTCTTGTTATACTTTGGCAGTTCTGATTTGCGCATAAATACCAAAAAGACAATTATTAGTTTGCTCTCAAAAATACCACTCGTTTGGGCACAATTAATCCTATATTTAATAATTTGTTTGTGCAGAAAAGTACCACTCGTTTGGGAACAATTAACTTAAAAATGAATAAATAGTACACTCATGTCTATAATGACAAATTAAGTTATTTTAAGAAATGTATTTTCTTATGTGGTGAATAAGTACATATTTTTCTTTCCCACTTTAAAGATTCTGCTGCTAGATGCTTCCATATTAATTATGATTATAGACACAGATTATTATACAATTCCTTTTTCCAAAATTCATAGTCTGTGGTTAAATCTTGAAAACGTCGACAATATCTTATAATAGATGAATCTCGGATACAATGTAAATTATTTTTAACACTTTTAACAAATGTTAAACATTTTCAGTATAAAACTGATGGTTATTGTTGTCAATAATTAACTGAAGCTTTGCTCAGAATCGTTTTATTGAAGAAATGATTTACTGTTTTAATATACCACTCAAAGAGCAAAGAACACCCATGCCACGAAGTATGTGTCCTGCTTTTAGTATTTATTTTTATCATACCACTTAAAATTAATAAATATTTTCATTTTAAGGTTGATATATGGTAAATACACGGTCGTATATCCTCGGACTTGGATTTATTTTTATGGGTACACGCATGCAGTGTTTATTTCAGGGGTGATTGGAAGGGACTGTCCCCCCGGAGAAAAAGATACACCCCCGAAAAATAACTGTACATATACACTCCATATGCTGTATACATATATATATATACTATACTGGTCTGGAGCCCCGAAATTTTTTGATGCCCCCCTCTCCCGGAGCATAAGGTTTGAAATAAACACTGCACGCATGTCTTGAAAAGTGGTAAGTGGATAAATGGCGAACAGTTTGTGCCCACCACTAAGCCACTGGCCACAACACTATAATAGCAATGTACATAAGATTTCAAAATTGAATGTAGCTGCTAACAGGTGACAGGGCAGGGACCGAGAAAATTCAATTTCACATCCGTCGACTGTGTGCAATTTAATACGTTACGTAAGACCTCTGTGGATGGAAGATGAACTGATTAACAATCATTAATCATATATTTTCACCGTCTCCCACTGACAACGGTGCTATGGGTTGAAGTGTATGCGGGGCATCACAAAAGCCGAACGTTTTATCTTGTGCCAAATCAATAATGCGAGTATTACACGAATTGGTACGCAGTGGATTAATGTAATTAATCGAGAAATCTAAACAATAGTAAATCGCAGTAACAGGGGATTTCAAAGGATTTTCAGCCGTCGATTTTCGTCGAATTGTGTCGTACGTATTATGTGATATATATATATATCTACACGGTGCTCGGTCTTTGTGTACAGTAAAGCGAGTAAAACGGGATAATAATACAAAAGTTTCGAGTGGATCAAAAAAAAAAAAAAAATAAATAAATAAAAGTAAAAAAAATACCCTTTTCTCATTGAGAGAGATATATGTACTTGTCGCGTCGTCTTTCTTGTATCCGCGGCAAATCCGTCTCAGAGTTATTAGCGCACTCGCGTGGGTGTGTGCGTCGCGCGTAAATACACGTGCAGTTTACGTGTGTGTGTGTGTGTGTGTATGCGCGTACCATATTAAAAGCCTTCGCCGCCGCCGCCGCTGCCATCGGCGACAGTGGACAAGGTCACACAGCACGCGCAAAGGGATCGATAGCTACAGTCGTGTCGCCGGGACGAGGGTTGCGCGCGCATCTATCGGCCCCGAAACCGGCCTGGACCTCGAGCCCCCCCCCTCCCCTAACCAAACCCTGCGCGCCCTCGTCGTCGGCACGGGGACCTCGACAAGCGAGATGACCCAGTGATCCGGTTCCGGGGCGCTACACGCCGACCCTTGGCGACCCCGTTCGGTTGACGACACGGTAACCCAATTCGGCCGCCTCGCCACCGCCGCACAGGCCTATTTTCCGTCCGCGGTCGCGTAGGTAGGCCGTGGCATTCTAACGGGCGGGCGGCACGGCACGAACGGCCTCCATTGCTGCGTAACCGGGTCGACCCACGTGAAAATCGGGCCACCACGACGCCGACCCCCCTCCACCTCCTCACCGAGACATCTGCGGAATCTGGAGCGTGGCCGATTTGTCAGCGGGACGGTTCTCGCGCTTTACAATTATTAATTATATTATTATTATAAATCCGTTCGATTATCTATCAATGAATGTGAACGATATTGGTGGGAGGATGTTCGCGGGTGAACGTCATAACTAGGCTTAGGAGGGACTTGTAGCTCTAAAAAATACCCAAATATGCATGCAAATATGCACCGAAAAATGGCCAAATATGCACCTAAAAAATAACCGTATATGCACTAAGATATGACGAAAAAAAAAAAATTGAGTATAACAAATATGTGGTAAAATTAAATATTTATTTTATTAGAATTTAATGT
>JAIPRM010009549.1:0-14639 GCA_025469315.1 Stegophylla sp. TES_Ste_2020 | reverse complement strand
GTTCAGAATCGTTTTACTGAAGAAATGATTTATCGTTTCTTTAAAATTTAATACGCCCGTCAAGAGAATACCACCCGTCGTGCGAAGTACACCCATCGTGCGAAGTATGTCCGGCTTTTTTTAATTTATTCTTAATAGGTAAATGAGATAAGACGACCTGACTAATTAATATTTTGTAAATGTAAAATTTAATCTCGTACACGCGACATGATATCTATGAACATTTTGACTAATTATTTCTGATTAAAGGTTAATTGAGTATATTTATAATAATTACGAACTGCGTACGTACGTAACTAAAGACGTGCCCAAGTGACAATTTTCCTTAATAATTAAATTTGAATAATTCAAAAACTACTCGTTCAAATTTTAATTTCAATACGTCAAAATTCACAGAAAAATAACCCGAATATAATTCCGTAATTAGTAGCCATTTGAAAAAAGAAAGTTTGTATCTCCACAGGACACCCTTAAGGTGACATGGAAAAAACGAGTTATGGAAAATATTGGTTTTATAGTAACTTAAGCATTCCGTAAAAAATCCCAAATTTTGCATTTTTACGGCCAAAATTGGGGGTGAGCACGCTTAAAAAATCACCCTGTATATATAATCTCCTTGGATCGCTTTTCGAGATTTATTTTTTTCCCTCCTAGTTTTATTCTTATATCAATTACTACAGAGGTTACATTTTCTTCACACTTATAAGCCCAACATCATTCAAAACGCTAGAAGAAATAGCAGCTGCAGCTCTGCCAGATATCCCGTAAGAAGCAATAGATGAATCATATTATTCCATTTATATTAATCTATTAAGTGACCTGTTAGTATGCAGACGATAGTTTAACAAAGAAAACTCAGTTAAATTTATCATAAAATTTGTTAGAAAATGAAATCGGTCAAAATTTGCCTTTTTTCCAGTTTTCAAAGTCCTTGCGTGACCTAGATAAGTATAAAAATATTTTTTACCCAGAGTCAGAAGACAAGACTGCAACTTTTTTTTTTGCTATTAGAATTCGATTATCGATCATTCTTGTTTTTCGACCCACCCTAATACACATCGTCTCACACGTGCAGCGTTATGCCGGTAAACGAACGGGCTCGTCGTCGCCCTCGTTAGAAATACGATTAATGTGATCACGCCATTTCGGTTGCGTGTAACAAAAAGTATGAATTCGATTACACCAACGTCTTTATAATATTCACAATTGTATATATATGTATGTATAGCGGTTAGAGATTAGGTCCGTGAATACGATTTTATTATCATGTACATGCAGACGTGCAGAGACATGACCAAGGCCACTTTGAGGCTTAAATTGCCACCGCTTTTTATAAGTGTGGCATTTTCCATTTTTCGATAGAAATTAAATTGACTTTGACCTATACACAACACTTGAAAACCATAGCGACTTATTTTCGTTTCTTTACACAATATCGCTAATATTTCGAATTGATAACATTTAATGTAGGTAGTGTTTTTCACCTAAAGATTTTCAAACCGTACTTTCATTGAATGGAAGAATAAGTACAGATAATATCAACGCAATAAATATATTATTAAGGCATTACAAAAACGTTTAAAGAAATTTACCCAAATATGGTTTTATAATACATACTTATGTAAAAAAAAGCCGGACATACTTCGCACGATAGGTGTTCTTCGCACAACGGGTGGGATTCTCTTGACGGGTGTATTGAATTTTAAAGAAACGATAAATCATTTCTTCAATAAAACGATTCTGAACGAAGGAAGTTAATAATATGAAAAATAAATGAGAAAAAAAAATGTTAGAAAAATGTCCAAAATTTTTTTTTCCCATTTTCAAAATTTTCTTGTCCCAAAATTTTTCTTATATGATTTTTTATCTATGTTTGAATTTTCATATAGTTCGGATCAAAAAATGATGGTTTCTGAGTCGTTTTTGTCAAATTTTGGGTAGTTTTTCCAAAAAAAAAAAATTGAAGAATTGAGAAATTCAAAAAATGATCTCTTTAAACTACAATCTAGTGCCTCAATCCAGTTTCAAAAAGTTATTGATCGAAACTTTTGGAAAAGTATTTCCATACAAAAAGTTGTACACAGAAAAAAAAAATAAAAGAAAAAAATAAACATCATTGTAAAAACACTAGCTTCTTCACTTCGTTCAGAATCTAAAACGGATATAGTGTTTTAGGGAACCTTAATACACACGTCTTATATACATGGTTGAACACCGGTATCGTTACATTATAATGCGATGTACTGGGGCGCGCAGAGGGCTTACGAAAAGGTCTCGGTCGACGGTAAGTTGAAAAGACCTCTCGGAAAAATAAAGTATAAACAAACAAACACACACTTATCATCGCGCGTGCTCGTCGTAAGTACGTCACAAACCGTATCGTTTGCGAAATAACATTGACAAAACTGACCGTACTGAACCGCATTATTACGAAGAGTAGAGACATTGGGACTATTCCCAATCCCCAGCCTCAATCTTTGAACGGTTCCAATTTCGCATGAAATATTTACCGTCAAAATAAACGAATACTACTTTCGTAGAATATTCACACGATTTTACTATACACGGGCATCAAGACTCCATTTTCGCCCAGCAAAAAAATCATATAACATCATCGTTGAAAATCACCACTACAGCGCGTTTCTGTCCAATAAAGTCTTTGTTTCACGGTAACCGTTAAACGAGACGGTGTGCCAATTACAACTTTTCTCATTTATTTACAACACTTTTATGTTTTAGATTCTGAGCAGAGCGAAGAATGTATTGGTTTTACAACGGTGTGTGTCTTTTTCTTTTTTTTGTGTACGTAACCAATTTTTTTTTTTTGGTTGGAAAGCTCGTTCAAAAGTTTATTCCATTCCAGGAACTTCATAGATGAGAAATTTTATTTATTCGGTACTTTGAAATTAGTAATTTTTCTCAATTCTCTACACATTTCCCAAGCGTAAGAATAGCTACCGAAAACTTGAGTAAAAATATCAAAATAACCATAACCAGACTCTCATGAAATCCATTTTTATTATTTGATCGTAACTTCGGACAAACTGGTGTTAGAGACTAAAATTTTTATCAGAATAGAATTGAGAAAACATTAAAAGTATCTCGTTTTATAAAACTTTTTTCTTATAAATTTTAATATTACTTATTCTATATATTGAGACCTAAAAATATAATTGAACCTGAAACATAAATGTTGCAAACACCGTTGAAAATTTTTGTAAATGAAATAAACTGATATTTATCTATGTTTATAGTAACATACCATTAAAATTACACCATATAAAAAAACTATTAATATCAGTTTGGAGTTATTCGGAATCAGATAAGATAATTTAACTGATTTAAAAATGTTAACATCGTCTGCAAATAAAAAGATATTAGAGTATTTGATCGAATGTGAGATATCATTAATAAATAATATAAATAAGAGAGGAGAAAGGTGGTCGCCTTGAAGAATGCCAGAGACTACGCTTGTAGCTTTAGATATATTACTTTTAATTTCAACAAATTGAGTTCTATTTGATAAAAACAAATCAAGCCAAAATAAATGTAAACCAGTAAAACCAATTTTTTTAAGTTTGATAATTATTAACTTATGATCAACCCTATCAAAAGTCTTTTCAAAATCCGTATAAATAACATCAGTTTAAACACCTCTGGAAAATGAATTTAAAATGTATTGTTTGCAAAATATGAAATAAGTTAAAGTAGATTTATTATGACGGAACCCATTTTGTTGAGGAATTAAGACAAAGGATATAATTTTCAAGGATTTTTAAACAAAGGAGATAATTTTATATTTATGAATTTAGGTAGTATTTTTGGAAGAATAGGGTTAATAGATATTGGATGATCATTGTGAGCTAAAGAATGGTTTCCATTTAATAGGAAAAATTCCAGTGTTATATATTATAAATGACAATTGTCATTTTTACATTTTTTTTCTACGAAATGTAGGGATGGCTAAATGGGAAAGTTGAGTTATAATTAAACATTTGACTGTTTCTCCTATTTTATTCTAAAAACAACTAGGAAGTATATCGATTATTTTAGTACTGCAAAATATTATTAAACATTTAATTTTTAAGAATATTCAAACAGTAGGTTTGATAATATTTTTATTTAATTTTATAAGACATTTTTGTGTTTTGACATCAGCAATGGTATCTCCCGTTTTCCTGAATGGAACTTTTAATGGACCTATAAGTAAATTGATTAAATAATAATTGATTTGTTTGGTGAGTTACTAATTCGAAATTCACGTCTTAATCATAAGCGCGTTGTAGTAGAAAATGTTACAGGGGCATCAAAAAAAAAATAAATAAAAAAATAGTTTCCTAAGGGGGGAGGGAGGGGGTGACAATAATGTAAATCCGTCTCTGTCCCGACCCGCACAACACGACGTGAATTGACTAAAACGAATTATCCGCGCAGCCCCATATTATAAACAGACGTCACATACCGCGATGGTGACTTACTGTGTACACACACACGGGAACGGTTTGAAGAAGCCATTAACTGTGTGTTCTAAACGGCAACGCGTTCGACCGATCCAGAGATAAGCTTGCGGTGGCGGAATTGTATTCCGATGTCATCGAAAGGCGCGCGTTGCTAGGGTTATAGTCACAGCGCGCTGTGGTGGCGGACAAACGATTTTTAGCTTTAGCAGCAATAGTACGTTTTACCTACGCACAGCACAGAAAACACCTTAGTGTTACGTATTTTATTGTATTCTCGACGGATTGTTCGTCCGTCGCCGCTTTCGTTGCCACGCTACCGGTGGACAAGGTCGCAATTGTTGTCGATTTCGCGAGGGGGGCGGGGGAACCACCCCATTTCGACGATATTTCTTCCGTGACCATCTCCGAGATGCATATCTTTTTTGTGTAATTTATCGTTTTTATCGATATACATTACGCGTACGTTTTATCTCCCGCCCGCCCGCCCGCCCTGTATCGTTGAATTGCGTGTCCGTAGATTAGGGTTGTCAGATTTTCAAAAAATTTAAAACGCAGAAAATGTAAAATAAAAATATATGATTTGGAAATCATCTTACAAGCTTATTTTCATGAAATTTGGAATCCTATGGTAGTAAAAACTTATATGATTTATTGTTGATTGTTGACACATTTGGGAATAAAAAAACACAGAGAAAGAGTGTAGAGTTATATGCGAATAAACTTGTATACATTTTTAAACTTTTGAAAACAATAAATTAAACATTTTTTAATGCCATTTTTTCTAATAATAACAGTCATTTGAGACGTAAATCTGTTTTTAAATTTGCGTAAAGAATAGTTTATCAAGTCAATGTTTATGAAATTTAGTATAAAGATTCAAAAACACGTATTTACTATTTGTAAAAAAGAAGATATATATATATCTTTATTTCATCCAAAATCACGGAATCTCTTTAAAAATATAATCAAGTCTATATTGTAGTGTCGTTGATAACATTGTTGAGAATGTACTTAATAACAGCCATAATCGGTTTCATGAAAAACTAGTTTACGGCATATTTTACAGTAATTTACAGTAGTTTATTCTTATGCTAATGAAGTAGCTATGAAAAATTTCAAAAAATGATTAAAGTTTCTAATCTATAAAGTTACTTATCAAAACTTTTGGACAACTTTTACCATCCAAAAAAATAGTTCCAATACATAAGGTAAAAAATTGAAGGAAAAATACATAGTTGTAAAATATTCATCTCTTGCTCGAGACAAAAATATCATATCATTGTGGATTTACTACCATAATTATTTACTGAAGAATGAAGTATGATCAATTTTTTCTTTTTTTTTTTTCTATTAAAAGGCCATATTTTTCCACTTATATACAATTTAAAAATTACAATATACTGTATTAACAATATTTAGAATTAAATTAAAAATTAATTAGTATTTTTCCTTTACAAAAGCAAAATATTTTGTCAGATCATCAATATCCAGGTCATTCGCCAACACAACTAAACGGATTTGAAGCATTTGTAAACATAGATAAATTTTTTAAAAATTAATAATTTTAAAAATCTCAGCTGCAATTGCATTATTGATAACGTCACCTTAGTAAAATGATCAGTGCTACATATATATGATGTATAGTAAAACCATGTTCATCCGAAACTTCCTTGAAACACCTTTTTAGTTATTTAAATTTCTTCGTAAAAGTCTTATTTCATCATTGCACTACCAATCACTGTAGTTTTCAAATTGCATAAATCAAAGTCAATATATTATTTTAGATTCTACCTGAAGTTTGATAGAAAAATATTAAAAATGCCACCTTTATAAAAATTAATGGCGATGGTGACGTAGACTCTGAATGTAGGACGTTTGTCAACCCTACATTAGTACTGTGTACATATCGAAATCCTCGCTTGTTATTTAATACCGTTTTGTATTTCGACAACGTGTGCGTCGTCGTTAACATATTGAATTTGATTAAACATATTTTTGATATGATATTATGTATTTATTGGATAATGAATAATATACAATATATCTATATAGTTGTGAATGGTAAATTACGTGTTAGGCGTTTTTAACGTGCTATATCCTTAACTAGTGAAATATTGTCAAAGAATATTGTAAATAATAGTAATTATTATATTCGAAATTAATACCAGTTCGATTCATAAAATTAGGTATGTGAAATTATCGTCGATAAAAATATTAAACGAAAATATTCTAAAATTAAATGCATAAAACGATACACAACTTCGAACGGGATAAATCCTCAAAAAGTTTAAAACTAATCTAAAAAAAAAGTGTCAGTGAAAAAAAACTGTCTATGAATTTCAAAGAGATATAGTTTGATGGTGCTTTTGGGTCACTGAAAGATGTTCACAGAAGAAACTCAACAATGGAAATTCGTGTTTTCTATCAAAAAATGCAAATAAAAACGATAACTCTCTCGCTTGATATTATATATATATATATATATATGATACAATATACAATTTAAATCGCTTGGTAGGAAAAGAAATAATATTCAACAAACAAGAAAGAAAATTCTACAAAGAATCTCGCATCCACACACACACAAACGCACCGAATATACATTGCGAGGGTTTTAAACGTGAGATTTTATTACAATCCAAATACTGGGGTTCAAGTTTAAATGTGCCATAACAAAGAAGTTATATCTAACATAATACAGGTAAATAATATGTTTACCGAATTAATTTAAAAAAAAAAAAAAAATCATGCGTAAAACTTAGAAATGAATGAGAGAAAAACAAATTTTAAAGTATTATTTATCTCTTCTGTTTATGGATTATATTTAAACTTAATTATTTATTGATAAAACATATATTGACTATAATTAATTCGATTAAATGGAAGCAAAGTTTTCGCTGGAACCCTTTTTCTCCACTCCACTTCTCTAAACATTGAATGCTAATAACATAAATGAACATATTGATTAAAAAACTTAAGCAGGTACCAAAATTTTCCTCAACTAAATTTTAATAGAGAAAATTATAATGTTAAAAATAGTGATGAACATTTAAGAAAATTATGAAACTTAATTTAACCAAATAAAAATAGTAAAACATTAGTAGTAGGTATTTTATAGTAAAATATAGTTGTAATAATGTATTTTTTTTTTAGAATCTTAATGAAGTGAAGAAGCTAGTGTTTTGACAATGATGTTTATTTTTTTTTTATTTTTTTTTTTTCTATGTACAACTTTTCGTATAGAAATACTTGTTCAAAAGTTTCAATCAATAACTTTTTGAAACTGGATTTGCCTCTAGATTGTACTTTAAAGTTGTATAAATATTATAAATTAAAATGACCTCTCTTTAAAGAGGTCATTTTTGGAATTTCTCAATTCTTCAATTTTTTTTTTTTTTTGGAAAAAACTACCCAAAATTTGACAAAAACGACTCGCAAACCATCATTTTTTGATCCGAATTTTATGAAAATTTAAACATAGATAGAAAATCCTATAAAAAAGATTTTGGCGCAAGAAAATTTTGAAAATGTGAAAAAAAATTTTGGACAATTTTTGAAAATTTTTTTTTTTTCTTATATTATTAACTTCCTTCGTTCAGAATCGTTTTACTGAAGAAATGATTTATTATAAAATTTAATACGCCCGTCGAGAGAATACCACCCGTCGTGCGAAGTACACCCATCGTGCGAAGTATGTCCGGCTTTTTTTAATTTTATCGAGTTGAATAGCATCGGTTTAAATGACCGATCACACTGCAGTTATTGTGACTACATAATTATTAAAATTAAGTGAGTTAAATATACAATTCATTTGATTAAAACTGGTTGAATTGTTATTCTGTTGACACTATGCATTAAGTATTTACCTATATTTAAAGTTTGATGTGAACAAAATGTTTATAACAATGTAAACAAACATTATTTGCTAAGACGCTTTATTAAAACGTAAACATTATTTTACTTCTTTTCAAAGGATAAGAATAATTTATGCTGTAGAAATATTCGTACGAATATTTTTTCCAAGTACAAATGAGTGGATTTATTTCAGTATAATAATATATTTGGTAAGAAACTCGCTCGTTTAATAAGTAATAATTAATAATTAATGTTCATTTCTATAATCCTTTGTGTCGTCTATAAAAATCAAAAACGTATTTTATGTATTATTATTGTTCTCGAGTGAATAAATGTTTGCAAATGGCAGATTTCAAATAATATTTATTTTGTCATTATTGACTTATTAAAACGTCAAGTGCTTTGAATTCGATTTGTAAACATCTCCGTAAATGCTTTAACATTTAATCAAATTCTTTGTGCATTAAATTTTACTACACAAAAACTTAAATGTCATTTAACATTTTACTGACTGGGTACCAACCGTAAAAAATATGTTAAACCAATCAGTCTAATAAATTTTGAATTCAATTCGGAGTTCGTCTACTTATTTGCTTCTAACAGTGTCAAATAAAATTGAAAATAACATGAAAAAAAAAAAAAATGCAAATAAACTATTTAAAACATAGACACTTTTATGTTGATGATATTTTCACTTTGAAATATTAATAAATAATGAATGTATCTATGTTAAACGATCCAGAGAAATCGATTACTTTACCGTCCTTTAGTATAATGTAATACACATTTTTAATATTTAAGTGCAAAAATTAAAACAACTCATAATAATAATAATAATATAGATAAACTCAGAAATGCAATGAATTCACATATTTTTAATACAGAGTGTCCAGCATTTGTTTTATTATGTACGTATTACTATTATTTAGGCCCCATCCGATAAGAAATAATTATTTTGTTGAACTGTTACAACAAATAATTATGTAAATTTATAAAAAAAAAATAAAAATCTACCGTATCTCCACGAATCACACCTTGATAATTTAATATAATGAATAAAATATATTCATGTGCTTAAGTCACGAATGTATGATAATAATTCGCTTTTGATTTTTACTATAAACGCGTAATAGCTACTATACCTACACTATACACTTATTATAATCATTATGTTGCTATAATATTTTACAGGCACTTGAATAGGTAGAATTATTATTATTAAATTATTTTGGCTGTACGCATATGTAAAATCCATACTGGAAAAAAAAAAACACCAATAAAAACTTCCCTCGGCCTAAACATACACACGAATGTAGGTTAATCAAGGAGCAGTGTGACCTATTTTCCTGCTAAACAATACCCGACGTAGTTATAATAATATAAAGTGGTTGACATAATATGATGCTTTTATTATAACAAAATTAACATTATAAATAGATACACAGACATACACACACACAAAATTCAAAAAATTAACATAAATACGATTACTTAATAATTAATTATGAAAAAAAAGCTTATTTATAAGATATTAATGAATAATGATTATTAATATCTTTATTATACGTATTTTAATAATAAAAAGGTTTAAAAACCCGTGTAATTTAAATACACTACTAGTACCCAGATATTTAAATTAACGCTCAAGTATAAAAGATAGTTAAAACACCGTTTGCACGTTTTATTGTTATAAACAATGATTTTATGTTTAAAATTTGAGAATACAAAACGTATAAAAAATATAATTTTTTTAAATTTAAAAGTGTTTTCATTGCTTAAAACATCTAAATAATATCCAAAATTTTAAGCAATGTTTTATTTGTTTTATTTTATAGAAATTTTTTTTAAATATATGTTTAATAGCCATTTTAAAACATAATGTTTCAAAAATATTATAACGACTCTGGTATTTGCGTTTTTTGCCATTTCCGAGGAGTGCAAGATTAAATCTATATATATATATACTATAACTTATAAGCGATATTTGTATACAGTATCTGTATGTCCTGTCAATTAATACTTAGTAAAAAGTACAAAATAAAATTATGAAACGGTAATATTTTATTTAAATCGAGAAAAGTCGCGTAAGATAAAAATATGTAATCATGAGATAATGTTAAAATGTTAATTTTTTTACTACGCGTTTGTTCTCTACATTTATTTTTGATACCCACGGTTTAAAAAAAAAAAAAAGCAATAAACGTGAAAAATGAGCAAAAAAAAAAAAAAAAATGAAACATTACTTACATTTTGAGAATATGATGACTGTATTATACAATCATAACAAAACTCTGCTGCTGAAAGGATTACTGAATATGCAATATACCTCCACCCACGCTACGTTATGTTTTATATTGTTATTTTATAATATTATGAAAATGTTTAAAAAATATTCAGACAAACATAATACCAAAATTATTATTATTATTATTTTTTTTTTTCATCTTAAAT
This sequence comes from Stegophylla sp. TES_Ste_2020, assembly GCA_025469315.1. NCBI lineage: Eukaryota > Metazoa > Arthropoda > Insecta > Hemiptera > Aphididae > Stegophylla > Stegophylla sp. TES_Ste_2020. The sequence continues at coordinate 3,873 of JAIPRM010009549.1, read as the reverse complement.
CATTTTATAACTGTTTCATGAATTTTCTACTCAAATAAAATAGCTGCTCGTATTAAAATTCGAATTTGATAATAATTCAAATCACCTATTGTTATCCTTGACTAATTATTGTAATGAAAATTAATATGAAAAGAACCTAACAAAGAACCTCTGATATAACTATTCTTACGATTTAAACTATGTAGAACAATAAGTAAATATTATATATAATATATATTATTACATGCATAATGCAATCAATTTATTCGGTATAGTATAAACTCGCTAAAATTATATTTATTTACCAAACAAAAAACACAAGTGTATCATAAAATAACTACATCGTCAAAAACAAAACTATTATTCGTTCCAAGGCCGTAGCCAGGGGAGGAGTTTTAGGGTTCAAACCCCCCTGAAATGTATTGTTAAATCAAAATAAATAAAATATATAACAATTATAATAATTAATAATATAATTTTATCTAAAATTGCATAATGCATTCGTGATAATGTAATTATTTATTATTATGGCAAACAGATTTTGTTGAAATTTTTTTTGTCCTAATTTATTCAGTCAAAATACGTCTTTATAATGTAAACCCCTCCTGTTGATTCGTTGAACAATAAATGCACGCAATAGTAGAATTTCATATAAACGTAGTTTCGTACAAATGAAGTCAAATACTTTTAATATTACCAGTGGTAGCTTACAATAATTATTAAAAAAAAAAAAAAAAAGACATTAAATCGAAAATCAATTTTATATCCAGACAAAATGAAAATGATGGATGACGCCTGCGCAAAACGTCGTACAAATTCTCATTGGAGTGACGTGAAATCGGAAATAAGATCGACGAGGTAAAACCGATGGGCTGACATGTACCGAATTAAAAAGCAATCGGATACGGTCAAAAAAACGTGTCGTTATCGCGAACATCATTTACTCGAAAACCTATCCTTCTTTTGTTTTTCTCCACTGCGAGGCGGCCGTAGTCTACGTGCTATATAGGTACTTATTATTATTTTTTTTTTACTTGTTTGTTTAACATCGTTTGTATTGCAAATTGATCATTTCTCTACTTAATTGCTGCCCGCCAGACGTATAATATTATAAATGCATATATTATATATTACAAAAGTTTTTATTTGGAATATATTTTAATCTGTATCACAATTTAAACCTAATTAGTGACTACTGTTTTGTATAATATCCCCTCCCCTCACCGGTTTTTTTTTTTTCAAATAACTACTTGTTGTTCATCGTCATGTTGTGTTTTTCCTTTACCCGTCTCATTAAAAACGCCGGAAGGTAACCACCAAATGTTTAACGGAGACAATAATAATAATTGTATACGCCTGTGATCAAACAGTAAAAATGGTAAATTATGTTTACGCTCGAGGCGTACGGAAAAAAAAAATCTTTTTGATCTCAAATCACAAAGACATAATATTATATTTGATTGAAGATTTTCAACAAAATTGTAATTTATTGCACAATTAATTACGCATGAAAACGTTCGTATCAAGTTGTCAAAGTCTTAAAAGTCAAAAGCAAAACCAACAATTAATTATGTACCTATAAAAATCACCAAAATAAACAGTGAGTGTATTATAATATATATCAAATCCCAAATCTTGTTTAAAATCGATCATCATAATTCTCAATTAACATAATTCATCAAACTACACCCAGATGATACTTTAAAGAGGTCATTTTTCCAATTTCTCAATAATTTTTCAAAAAACGGGGAAAATCTGTCGAAAAATTGACAGAAAAGATCTGACTCGAAGAGTAAAAAATATCCGTGGTGCAAATAATTATGTCCGGCTTTCTTTTTTTTTTTTGTCGTAAAATTAGTAAAATAAAATTAATACAAAGGTTTTGTCCAAAAACTTTATAGATCAGAACTAAGCTCTTAATTAGTAGTACTGAAAAAGAGGTAATTTTTCGAAATTTTCAATAGTTTTTCCACAAACAGAGAAAAATGTGAAAATTTTCCATGAATTAAATTTTCATGATATCGGTTTTTGTAATTTAGTTGCAACTTTAAAACTAAAAGTACTAGAAACTTGACATTATCATCCGACATCAGTAATACATGTATACATGTATAATACAAACTGAATTTTTTCCCCCATTTTGGACAACATAGAATTTTGAAAATGGCTCACGTATTTTGTAATCTTTTTCTGATAAAACTTTGTGCTCTTGATAGAAATACCTAATGTATTAGCTTACCTACTCATAAATAATATATCTAACAGCCTTGAAAAAATCTCGGTAATCATTAATCAAACTTTTTTTATATTCGTTAAAATAATTGTAAAGGCACTAGTTAGATAAGACTCGCAGGGTGTGCCTGTACCGCATTTGTTTAGAGATGATATCTAGTTATTATTGCACTGTCATATTTGTCATTTTATACTTTATAAAATTAAATTAACCCACTTCACGAAAAGAACAAAATTTTGTCCACATAGTGTAGAAAAACGACAGTTTCATTAAATGGACACATTTCATGAAGTGTTATATAAATAATATTAAGTATAGAGAAATATTTGTCTGAAAGTCTCGATCAGCAACTTTTTTATACCAGATTTGTCACGAGTTAATACTAGAGAAGTCATTTTTTGAGTGTTTCGACTCTTCAATTTTTCTTTTTTTATTTATTTAATTTACAAATTTTGTAAGCCTCGTAAGTCTAGTGTGACCTAAGTCCTACTAAGATTTTTACTTCACCTGTATAATTTCAAAAATTCAACTTACAAAGTTTTCTTATTAGACCATCGAATCAATTATTTTGAAATCATTTCAACGAGACAAGTTACTATATAATATAGAAGCGAACAAACTCGAATTCCATTCAACACTTTACACACTACCTAAGAACACAAGTCACGAACACGATTAAATCGGATACATTTTCCCGCGGGTGTTGTATAAGAAATATAGTTCGTTTCGCTAATATAAAATTACTATAACGATTAAAATTTAAAGTAAAAAAAATACAGTTCTTATTTATCGAAAAATCGTGAAATTGCTACCGATTCGTGAATTATAATATATAAAACATAAAAAAGAAATACTACCCCGTTCGAGAAATGTGTACTTGTGGCTCGGCTGTTTCACTATCAGCACAAATCTGTCCGATTAAGGAATCGAGTTACTTCGCGAAAACCCACGCACAACGCAAGCACACACATATAATATATCACTGTACCGCGGGGAATAGCAAAACCTATATAGAAGACGCGAAATCTCGACAAAAATTAAAGTATGATATTCCTTACGGCGCGTAAAATCAGTAGTCAGTTTTAAATTCTGCGTTTTAAATTCTAAAAGTTAGTTTACGACGGGGAAATATCGAGTTATGATTATATTATTATCAGTAGGACGTTGGGTTTTAATAAATCTAAAAACTTGAAACAAGTCTTAAAAAATACTATTTAATATGCACTTAACATAATTTAATAAAATTACCTCATAAAAAAAAATCTATTAAATAAATCCGCCACATCCTTTGCATCATGTGCACCAATTTTCGATGGTTATTGACTGTAAATGTTGTTGTTTTATTTCTTGAAAAATTTCGTTCCACGACCACTGAGGTTATAGAAACGAATTCATACGAGCCATGATATCAACAATAATAGTTTTTCAAATATTGATTTTTCTTCCCCAAAGTAAGTGAAATATTTTTTCATTGTATTAAATTTCCTGTGTTTTTCTTTTTTTTTCATTACAGTATAATTTTATCTGTTCTAATCATGGCCGTATCTAGAATGAATTTTCGGGGAGGGTTTTATTATTATTATTTCAATGAGAAATTTAACCATAAATTAAGTATTGACAATATTTAATGTAAAATAAAAATAAAGAATTATTTTAGGAAG
>JAIPRM010009548.1:0-14639 GCA_025469315.1 Stegophylla sp. TES_Ste_2020 | reverse complement strand
ATACTTGTCCAAAAGTTTCGATCAATAACTTTTTGAAACCGGATTTACCTCTAGATTGTACTTTAGAGAGGTCATTTTGTGAATTTCTCAATTCTTCAATTTTTTTTTTTGGAAAAAACTACCCAAAATTTGACAAAAACGACTCGGAAACCATCATTTTTTGATCCGAATTTTATGAAAATTTAAACATAGATAGAAAATCCTATAAAAAAGATTTTAGCGCAAGAACATTTTGAAAATGTAAAAAAAAATTTTGGACATTTTTTGAAAATTCTTTTTTTTTTTTATTATTAACTTCTTTCGTTCAGAATTGTTTTACTGAAGAAATGATTTATCGTTTCTTTAAAATTTAATACGCCCGTCAAGAGAATACCACTCGTCGTGCAAAGTACACCCATCGTGCGAAGTATGTCCGGCTTTTTTTTTCACACCACCGTATACCTACGCGACGGATCATTTGTATCTCGATTTACACCCCCCCCCCGCTATTGCACACGTAGGTAGGGGCATAACCGGTCGATAGTGGGGGATGGGGAGCAGTACCGTAGAAACCGCGGTGCGAGCGGTTCATTGCACCAGGACCCCCACCCCACTCATCAAATTCTTGTATGGGGCCCATACTTATTATTTAAAATCCCCCCAGATTTTTTGGAAGTTGCATAAAGATAATGCATTTGAGGAGAGATGTATAAATCAGACAAATACCTAAACGTATTAAGATATTTGTCTCCTTCTCAAAAATGTTTATCCTATAATTGTCCTAATGACCTAATGTATTTCAGTATAAACGAAAATTTAAAAAAAAAAAATACTGATAAATAATACAACCTGGAAATATGCAAAATAAAAGATGGAATTGGATTTAAATAGGTGTAATGCAGATTTGTATCTGATCTAGCATTTTTTTGTGTAATTCTGTAAAAACACGAAAATGCAGAAATTTTTGAGTCCAACTGATATGTTTTGTTTTTCTACATGTTTGAAGTAAATAATACTGTAAAATAAGGGGCCCACAGATTTAATTTGCACTGGGGCCCGTCGATTTCAAGCTGCGGCACTGATGGGGAGGTTCTAACTTTATCCGGCACCCCAATATAATATCTTCATCATAAATATTATACAAAAATTACAAAAAAAAAAATATACAAACTCTTATGGTCCATTAATATTATCCAACGCAAGAATAAATATATTGTATTTTCCGATTGATTTTATGATTAGATATTGTTCAAATTTCTTGTTTCAGCATTTGGTACCTATTGATTTTTTTTTTATTCTAAATTCGAATGATGTTTTATTAATGAAAATATATTATAAATGAAACATAGGTAATTACTAATTACCTAATGAATATTCGGGGGATAATGTTTTGATCGCATGTTTTTTTATTATTATTGACATGCTGATATTTGCTTTGAGCAGATATATATGATTTTTAATTGAAAGACCTATCAAAATAACTAATTACCAATATAAAATAAATTATGACCATTAAAATTACTTATCTCATGGAAAAAATATGTTTTGATATTTTAATATACTAAGGGGGTGGTAATTTGAAGATCTATTAACGATACCATCCTACGAATAGGTCAATATCCAAATTGTTTTCGTCGTTTTCGGCTACACAAATTTCTACTCACTACATGTAGACATGTCTCGAAAGAGATATGATTTTTTAATATATTATGATAAAATATTTAAAAGACGATATACTTTGCACCATGAGTATTCTTCGTTCCTCGGGTGGTATATTCTTGGTGAGTGTATTGCATTTTAAAGACACTTATATAAATCATTTCTTCAATAAAACAATTCTGAGCGAAACTTTCGTATAAAATTATAATTGTCAGTTAGATAACAACTGTTATTTAACAGTGTTGGGCGAGTATTGTTTTTTTGATATAATTTTTTTCGAGTTGAGTATTCGAAAATTATGTGTTTGTCTGTAATAAAACGATTCTGTGCGAAGTTCCAGTTAATATACAACAATAGTTGTCAGTTATTTATTAAGTATGTTTAACAATTGTAATTCAATAGGGGAATAATCCATGTTTATTGAGCTAATAACATAAATTTTCAATTTCGTATAATATTTTAAGTAGTTAAATGTAAGGAAAATAAGTTTCCTCAATAGAACAATGTAATTTTTTGAACTTTTCCCGTTCAGTATCGAAATCTTGATGAAAAACATGTTGGGAGATGACTCAGCTGACCTGAAGAGGTGTCTCCTGGATACATTGTTGGCTGATATATATAATGATAGGCTCTCGTAAACTCGAGTCCCAACTCATCAACACCGCATTCCATCATTCTTTAAAATTAAGATATTTTCTTTGTGCTCATTTTATTCTTATTCCATTTTACCTATCGATTCCGCCTGTTCTTAATTTATCAAAACGATAGAAAACAGCCAGGTGAGTTTTGAAATGAATTAATTTATGCTTATTTGCATTTTTTTTTTTCTTTTCTAACTATTTATTAAAATAATTAATTAATAAAACGAGTCATGATGATAAATTGAAAAATGAAAATCTCTACCTTCGTAATTATTATTATATAATATTATTGTGAATTATACATATATATATAAATTTAATATGACTTGTTATAAATTAATTACTGTAACAAACGGTTCGGAAAAATATTAATGTTGAGGGCAACGCCTTTTATTAATTAAAACTGTTTATAATTCTAACGGACTGGTGCTTTGCATAAGCTCTAATGAAAATTTTAAAACGTTTAGAATTCTGTATAATTTTCTTAAGATATCGCACGTTTCTAATTCCCAAATTAAGTCCGTTGTTCCGCAAAAAAAAGTCCATAAAAGTTACCACTATTTACACATTTTTTATACAAATATTTAATAAACTTGAATAACGTTTCAAAAAGAGTTTTGATTTATTTATGTGATGTTTCTAATAATTTTTCAAAATAGAAATAGAGATAACATGTTGCATGACATATTGTCAAAATTAAAACCGTGTGTTCAAGTACAAAAATTAATAACTGACACGTTCATACTATACATACTATACATATTATTTTGTGGTACGCAAAATATACTTGACATAATCACCAAAATCACTTTAATGTTTAAATGTAATATAAAACGCAAATCGCACTGCGTAAATCATTTATTTCAAATTATTGTTTTTGGTTTTAGCAAATCTTTTTATGCAAATCGGGGCATTCAATTAATCTCTCGCCGCCGCCGTTGAATGTGTCCGGCTTTCTCGGTCGTCGTATACTCGAATTGTTCCCGTCCTCACGCCTCCGCCATTAACAAACAATTGTTAGGGAGAGCGTTTTTTTTTTCCTGTTTTTCCCGAAGGACCCATCTTTATCGCCACCGCGGTTCATTTGTCATTCAAATCGCCGAAAATAAATCTACGGAAAAACAATAAATTGGCGTGTCGGCTGTGGGCTTACATTGTGTCCACGTCGTCACAGCAGCAGTTGCTGATTCCCGTATACATGTTTTCCCGTAATTCGATATTCCTCTCTGCTAATATTTTTTTCTGTGTCCTTAGAATTTCACTCGAATAAAAAAAAAAAAATTACAAAATGAACTTATTTTGTTCACGTTCGTTAAAATATACAGTGGAACGTTTCATACACTCCACGCATCTAACATTTACAAATCATTTTTTTTTTTTTTTTTTTCATATTAATAATTTTTTTCTTTTATAACAACTTTTTTACTTTTTAAATTAGTCTGTGAGAGTATTATTTAACCATTTTTCGAGATCTAAGATCTTGTATAGCTGTCATCAAAATGGTAATTTTTAAACATTCACAACTATTATCATTGTGAGCGCAGGCCGAAAAAAAAACTATTGAAAATTTAAATAAAAACGATAAAATTTTCTCAAAATAATCGTAGGTTATCGTGAAATAAAATTAGTTCCTTAGTCTAAATTATTGGTACTGACCCAATCTATTCGAAATCCTAATAAAAATACATTACATTGCTTATGGAACATTAATGTTCATGATAAAAATAGATAAGAAATTAGGCTACGCTTCATTATTTTCATAGATACGCTCATTTTGATTATTTCATCTAAACCCTGTTGCACATTTTGTCAGTTCGTGTCACACCTACTGATTTCACAAGCAACTTTCGATTTGTTTTACGGTTAAATCTATTTAGATTTAGATATTTTTAACTATAAATGATTACAGTTCTCACATGTTTTTCTACTTGTGGTCAACATTCAATATTAATAAACAAAAATGTAATCTAATTCGTATTTCCAGAATATGAGTGTGAACATAAGCCCATGTAATTTAATTATAAAATAACTCTTCAAATACTACGTAATACGGTAATATGTAAACGTGTAATTAATGTGATTTCAATGTGTCATTGGCATCTTTCCAATTTAATAACATTTCCATATGTATTTACAAATTGATCCGACATTTAGCATGACATTTTTTGCGGCCAAGTATTTAACTTAAATTCGAAACTGACCACTCTTTAATAAATATTCGGAATTTTATCGGTTTTTTATTAGTAATAACGATAAACTCTGATCGTTTCTCAGCGGTCAAAATGGTTAAAAAAAAATAAGCGACACACTTCAATTCAAATGTTATACATTAATTACATTAATTCTACTTGTAAAGAATTATTATGCATATAAATTATACATATTAAATATTAATAAATTAAAATAATGGTAAAATATTATAAGTTTGGATTTATCTGAAAATAATAATAAATAAGTACCTTTTTTATTTTAAATACAAATTATATGATTGAAAACTAATATAATTCAATTGGTTTGTCATTTAATGTGGACAAATGTGTATCCATGTCTTTCACCAAATCTACTATTAATTATATATTATTTGAAATTAATGGGCTCAACTTAAAATTAGTTTTTAATAAAAAAATACCTAGGTGTTATATTCACTATTGATTTGAACTTTAACCCTCATATAAAAGTGATATGTTGTTAAGCTCTTAAAACTCTAGGCTTTGTTATGCTGCTATCCAAAGAGTTTTGAAACTCTCGAGATCACTCAAAAAACAATCTACTGAATAGAATATGCATCAATTTTTTGAGACCTTTACACGACAGTTGACTTTGCTCTTATTGATCGTATCCAAAGACGTTTTTTGTCTTCTGCATCCTTTATGTTAAAGATTGATTACCCTCCTCATGAGTCATGACTGTTATCAAGTTTTACTGTCTCTTGCCTCTTTGGTGGATACTAGATAGGCGAGTTGATGCAAACTTGACATTCCAAAAAAATTTGATGCAAGAAAGTATTTATGCTCCTTTTTCGCTCTCCCAATTATATGTATTTGAAATTAACATATTATTTATTAATTATAAATAAATACAACAACACTATTAATAATGTAAATAAATAAACTGTATCTAATTGTACACAATGGTATAATAAGGATCTTTGTAACGATTAGTCCCTGGTAAAAAGTCTTAAAATTATAAGTGGAACGATGAATCTAGTGGTTTTACAACGCTGTGTCTTTTCTATTTATTTTTTCGGAAACACCTTTTTTATTAAAAAAAAGTTTTTAGATCAGTACGTTTACTGTAGAAAGTTTTGTTGGTATGGTACTTTAAAGAGATCATTTTTCAAAAACGTTTATCCACAAAGAGAGAAAAATCTTCCTAGAAATTTGAGTTAAAATGGGAACACAGGCCATTTAATAAAACTGATTTTAGTTATTTGGTTAAATAATACCGAAACTAATAGTTTCACTTGAGCGACACGTGACAACTGTCAACAGCAGTAATCAGTATAGAACGGATATAATTTATTTCAAAAAGTGTTATCAATTTTTGGATAGTTATAGATTTTTTAAATTATATTTGTTTTTTTCTAAGACAATTTTAAATTCTTGGTACACCTAATGAGCTGAATGTTTAATAAAATCTTACTCGTATATAAATATCTAATGGCCCAAAAAAAATCGTTTCATTTTATTTTTTATTTTATAAACTTTTAAAGTTAAAATTAGTTAAAATTTTAAATTTTTTTTCATGTAATTATAACGATTTTTTTTTTTTTTTTTTTTTTTTTTGTCAAAACCTTTTAAATTATTAAATTTAAATTATACTCAGTATAATAAAACGTCACTGAAAATATGTTTGAATTTATAATAACGGCTCAAATGGCTATTAATATAAAAAAAATGTCAGATTTCTTTTTGTTATTATTTCATTTTCAATTTATTGTCTTTAGGATTTAAGGTATTATATAGAAGTTTTACATTTATAGATCTAAATTTATTTTTATATTTTTGTTAAAATCTGCAGCTCAGTTAATTAATAACAATAATTGGCTTTTATTATATAATTCACTATAATAAGGCTGCATAAATTATTTCACTTATGCTTTGCTCAGAATCATTTATTTAGAAATTATTTATTGTTTCTGAAAAATTCGACACACCCACCATAAGGAATTTTACTAGAAAAGCGAAGAATACGTTAATAACATCTAATATCAGTAATATCAATAACTACCATCGACAAATTAGTTCACAGCTCTGATTTTCACTAGAAAGCAAACTTATTCTACTGTTAGAAAATATCAGTTGATAATTAAAATTAATTTATCATCTAACATTATTAAATTATAGATAATATAAAATATGTATATTTGATTACAGTTTGAATGTGTCCATTAAAAAGCCGGACATACTTCGCACGACGGGTGGGATTCTCTTGACGGGTGTATTGAATTTTAAAGAAACGATAAATAATTTCTTCAATAAAACGATTCTGAACGAGGGAAATTATTAATATAAAATAATAATGATCTGCTGTTGATTTATATTAACAGTGCTAAATCATATAAAAGTAAGAAGGAGTATGTTTGAAAATTTAAAACATTTGAATGTTATTGTTTTTTTTTTTTTTTTTTTAACAGCTAACAATATACGTGAAAGTGTTTTTGGTAGGCTGTTGTTATAGGGTGTATGTATGCGAACGAATTCCACGCTGTGGTCATTTTAGCACAGATGTTAAAAGTAGGAATTGAGAATTGTAAAATTGAGTTATGCTTTTGTGTGCACTTACGGGTTGACATCCATCTATGTCCGACTGTTCTTTTTTGGGGTAACACAACAAAACAATTTAACGTATAATTAATTACATTTTTCTCCTACTTCAACTGATAAAATATTTTTTATGTTGACCTACGGAGTTTGACAGATAAATACTTGAAACTTAAGAGCAACCCATATTAATTAACGAATAAAATAATAATAAATAAAATATATAATTAAAGATATTAAATTTAGTATCACATATTTCTATACCTAAATATGAAAAAAAAAATCGTTAGTAATGCGTAACACATCACATAATATAATGTTAAAATATATGGCTCGATTCGCCAGTAGTGATCTTTAAACATTTCAAATTATTATTTTTATTATTTTGTAGCCCTTTGACCGGGCAAAATAAAAATGTACATTAAGCAAGTGGATAAAAATTGGCCCTATTGGCTATTGCCAACCGCCTAATAAATTATCTATGCAGGAAGAATGAAATATAATTTAACATTTAGATATTATGTATAATTTTATTTAAGTATTTTAATATGCTTAAACATTTTAACAAGTGAAAAAAGTTCTCACTAAAAATGTTTTATTATTATTAACTAATTGTTTAAAACAATTTTAATAAAAAAAAAACATGATTTTGCACAAATAAAATGATTGGTTTTTTTTCATCGACTTTTCTTTACAGCGTTCATAAAAGTTGTTCCGATTATTCGATAGAATTATCAATTATACCGTTGTTACATTCGAAAACAATTGACGTTCGAACAACAAATCGCCTTCCAAACCATCGCGTCTGACACAGACAATACAAAACACAACAAAACTAAGCACAAATTCTTTACTCTCCATCGGAATTCCTTTATCGCTTTGTCGCGATCTGTATTTATTTCACACGAACCGATGCGTCTTGACGGCGGCTGCGGAGGCGTTTCCGCCAGACGCGTCTAAAAGGTTATTGAATAGGTTTCTAATCTTTCTTTGGCCAGCTTCACAGACAGTTTTGCGAAATCCTCTCGCAACGTTTTGTTAAGACGGCTACAGGGACTACTTATCAAAACTATACGAGGTTATACGTTGTGCTCATACGAGGAAGAATTGTTTTAGATTCTGAACGAAGTGAAGAAGTTAGTGTTTTTTCAATGATGTTTATTTTTTTTTTTCAGTGTACAACTTTTCGTATTGAAATACTTTTCCAAAAGTTTCGATCAATAACTTTATGAAACCGGATCCGCCTCTAGATTGCACTTTAGAGAGGTCATTTTTAAAATTTCTCAATTTTTTTTTTTTCGGAAAAAACTACCCAAAATTCGACAAAAACGTCTCGGAAACCATCATTTTTTGATTCGAACTATATGAAAATTTAAACATAGATAGAAAATCATATAAGAAAGATTTTGGCGCAAGAAAATTTTGAAAATATGAAAAAAAAATTTTGGACATTTTTCTTAACATTTTTTTTTTTCATTTATTTTTTATATTATCAACTTCCTTCGTTCAGAATCGTTTTATTGAAGAAATTATTTGTCGTTTCTTTAAAATTCAATACACCCGTCAAGAGAATCCCACCCATCGTGCCAAGTATGTCCGACTTTTTTAAATTAAAACACTTAATTGTACAACGCGTGATTTTTGTTAAACCCGGTCGGCATTCGGGGGAGCATACAAGGCGAGAGGGGGGGGGAAATGTAAGTGATTTTTAAATTTTTTAAACGTTCAACAGGCATCTACCTGTTAAGTAGGCGTTTATAGATTATGGCAATATAAATCACGTTTAAATCGTTAAATTCGGAAGAAACAGGTTGTGGTTAACTTAAGGGACGTTCTCAGATAAATTTAATATACGAGTAATATTATCATAAATAACGTATCGCATTTAACGGTCCTGCACAAGATTTATACTTAACGAAAATAATATTTTAGTTTGTATTTAGTTTTTTAGTCTGAGTTTCCATTTATCCGATTGACAGGTGTACTCAGCTATTTTAATTTATCGATACTCGAAGGGGTTTTCCGACCATCTGCAGAATTGTTGTAACGCGACGTGAGGATTTTCATGTCACCCGCCAACATTGCTGTGGATGTGTGTGTGTGTGTGTGTGCTCGGGGTCGCCGAACGTTGTGTGACATAACAATATTATATTAAATCGTACGAAGAGTAGTGTAGACTTTAGGCACTGATCCTTGAAGGATGTGCCATTGCCGCCAATCCTCTTGGTCGATATCTCCTTAACAAAATAATGCCACGTAGTTTTAAAACTAGATTTGATCATTTTTCGGCTTGTGTTTAGGAAAATACACCAAATCGTTACAATAATATCCGTTTACACTAATATCCGACATTCGATTATACATTAAAACGTGATAACCAATTTTTTTGCTTATTTTTTGGCTACTTTGATTTTTTTCTAAAACTGTGATATAAATTTCAAAAATTGAAAATTTGGGATCCCTTCAAAAAAATGTAAACGTGAATGCTGTGCAATGATGTAGTAATAATTTTCAAAAAAAAAAAAAAAATAAAGTTAAAAATTATTAGAAGAAAAAAAGAGTTATTGCGTTTGTCAAATTGTATACTCCAGTACATCATGTTATGTTTGAATACTATTATAGCACTGCGTACAAACGAAATAGAAACAGACCACACCCGAGCAAATTAACGACAAGACGTCATTTCTTCTTTTTATTAGTAGTAACAATGAGAATTCGAACTCAGTCGTGTGTTTTTATCATCACCAGACAATAAAATTAGCTAGTGTGATACAAATTAATACGTAATTAAACGTCTCGGTTGTTGATGACGTCTCGGTGAAAATATATGAATCGTCACACAGTAAACCGCATTGGTTCTCAGAGCCTCGTCTACGCGAATTAAAGGCAACATACACAAAATAAAAATTAGACCTTTGGCGTAGCAGATAATAATATGTACTTAACACAAAATTGTTTTTTTTCACCACAAGTACACTAAAAATTAATAATATTATGGTGTGTTTTATATAAATATAATAATTATCAAACATAATAACATATATAATGTGAAAATGACGGACATTTTGCGTTTCTAGGGTGAAAAACTCTTGTGAGTATGTTGAATTTTGTAAAAGTGATAAATCCGAGAGTAAATTATTTCTTTAATAAAACGATTATGAGTTGAGCTTCAGTTAATTATTTAAAAATATTATGAAAAATATTTTTGTCTTGTATTTTATTTTTTCTTAAATATGGTCACCCTAATCTATACCATACCAACCAAAAACACTGCTTACTACGTCCAATTTAACGAATCGACGGTTTTTCAACGCTATACCCACATTTAATATTTCGTATAAAATAAACATAAATCATATTATTTGTCCCGCGTCATTTTTCTAACAGACCTTTTTTTTTTTTTTGATTCAAGTCGGATTACCTTCGTGTATACGTATGAAAGCGGTTTCCACACGTCACGTTAAAATCATAGAGTTTTCATGTTTAATTTAATTTTGTTTTAAACTCGTGTTTAAACGACTAAGTAACACAAACTTTAATTTCTTCTACTAATATTTTTAAGCAATTAAATAAAACAACAACGTAAAACTAAGTTTTTAACATATCTGTATAGCAAGTTTAGCTCTTATCGCGAAAAATAACAAAATTACTTTGATTGTTGTAATTTTATAACGTTTGAAATTTCTTGTTGTAAAAGTCTACTTTTCGTGTATCGGTTTACTTATATTTGCGTTTCCATCAAAATGGATTAAGTATATTATATTTCTTTCGTAATTATTATAAGAGCTTTAACTGTCAGAATACGACAAAATTTATCATTTTCACGAATAATTAAATCGAGAGCATGGATTATTCCGTTATTAGTTCGTTTCTGAGGTGACTGAAGCAATATTACACTAGTTTCACTCGTATGACATAATACAATTAAATGTTCCAAAATATAAGTAGATAAGACGCGGCGAATAATACCATTTGAAACCATTTGTAAAATTTCACACTTATTAGCATTATTTTCGCGTATCAATACTCAAAAAATACTAATGTTTTTTATTCGATTAATCTGCAATTACAATCTGCAGCTGTAAAATTAAAATTTGTGTCTAAATAATTATTTTTTTCTCATCGCTTTACAACAATTGCTTATTAATTGCAATCAATTCGTAACGATTGAAGCGTGGATGTTGTGTGCCTCGTGACATTTTATATTTGAATTCCAGCCGCTGTAAAAAATATTTTAGTCTAATAAACTTGATGACCTAAAAATATGTAAAAAATGCATAAAATGACATGAAAATGTTAAAAAATGACATTAAAAATTAATATATTTTACAATTTTTAAACTCGAAAAAAAAATATTATTCGTCGAAATTCTTGAAGTACTACAGTAAAAATGACATTAAACATTTATCTTTTATCTTTTATAAACTTGAAAAAAATAAATAAATATGTAAATACTCTTGAGGGATTCTACAAATTCTAGAAATGTAGAATTTCTACTTTTCTTAAAATTTTGTTTTTTGCCCGCTCTGTAACAAGAAAAAAAAATATCATACCTACTAATTATATTTGTAAATAAATGAACGAAATGTAGAAAAATTAAAAAAATGCTTCAAAAATATTAAAAAATGACCGTAAATCGAAAAATTCCCCAAAAAATGCAAAATAAATATTGTGCCATTAGATTCTGTATTTCGTGAATCAAATTTCTGTAGAGACGAGCAGAAAAAAAGATGCAAATGCATCAAGTTCCGGGGCCCTAATAATGATATTATTACTAGTATAACTGCTGAAATCGTGTGGATTTGGGTTGCTATATCGATATTTAGGTACAATACGAATACACAAATACCTATATTTATGAAAAGAAGTTCTAAAACCTAGTTTTATTGATTTTTCATAGAATAAATGTTAAGTTTAAAACATTGAAATAAATTCGATGTCACGCATTTATATATTTTCGTAATATTTTCGCTATAGGTACTGATTTCGTAGGTATATTTATTTACAAAATTATTCATCTTCAAATTCTATTGGGTCTTTAGGCGCATAATAGTAAAACTATACAACTGAATGGGAAAAATCAATACGTTGTATAGGCGCAATCAATGGGTTTGTTTGCACGACATATTTATTTTAAAAACTTAAAAACCGAAATCCAACAGTGTTACTTCTTTGTACGACGATTTTCCACACAAAGGGTACACTATGTCCTTGAAAATCTGTCTTATATCTAAATTTAGCAGAACTTATATTTTAAGCTTTAAATTTAACTCGGAAACCATATAATATAATATAAAGTTCTAAGTATTCTCGATATATTTCCAGTCAGATAGACATGGACGGCGAAACTGGCACTGACATCCTTTTAACTCGCTTTACGTTATATAAGTGCGCTGCTCTTCTTCACTAAAACTTACGCTTCTTAAAATTCTTGCTGTAACTAAATCCGTCACCGAAAATACGTCTGGATATTAGTACCGTGAACATTCTTACATTTTCTCCCCTTCCGAGGAAAAATAGCATTAAAAAAAAGCTGGACATACTCGCACGACGGGTGGGATTCTATTGACGAGTGTATTTAATTTTAAAGAAACGATAAATCATTTCTTCAATAAAACGATTCTGAACGAAGGAAGTTAATAATATAAAAAATGTTCAATATTTTTTTTTCACATTTTCAAAATTTTCTTGCGCCAAAATCTTTCTTACATGATTTTCTATCAATGTTTAAATTTTCATAAAAAAATAAAAAAATCAAAAAATGAAGGTTTCCGAGTCGTTTTTGTTAAATGTTGGGTAGTTTTTTCCAAAAATTGAGAAATTAAAAAAAAAAATTACCTCTTTAAAGTACAATCTAGAGGCAAATCCGGTTTCAAAAAGTCACTGATCGAAACTTTTGGACAAGTACGAAAATTTATACACAGAAAAAAAATAAAAATAATAATAAACATCATTGTAAAAACACTAGCTTCTTCACTTCGTTCAGAATCTAAAATATATTTCATTGTTTTAGATTTCACCATCTGTACCTCAACTGCATTTAACATGATATGTGTGACAGTGACTTTGACTTCACATATATATTTTGAAATCAGTGAATAATTGCGTCTTTACATTTCCTCTCACATTTTCCTTTTTTTACCAACACACACACACACATCAGATCAACTAGGTTTTGTTTCAAATTAAAAATTAATTAATAAATATAAATAATTCGACACTCGTATTTGACGTGAATTCGACTTTTAGATCCCTCACATCGTGTACTCTAATGGTTTTTAAATAAATTAATGGTTTTCAATTGCATCGTAACAGTTATCAATTGTCGTTACTAGTATTGCTGTTGGACGACCGAAGCTTTTGTTTTTGAATTAAAATATTATTATTCTTGCACGTTTCCCATATTTTGTGCGGGTCGCAGAACAGTCGGTACCTGGTATTAATGCCAAACTTTTGTGTTAAGGGAATATTTTCTAATGTCTTCTATTGGCTTATACATTTGATACATTATTTTTCGCGTTGCGTACCCACGGTATGTTTTGTCACGTTTTCTTAATATAAAACAACGCATTCTTAGATTAAAGGTTATTCGTGGCGATATAATGCTATGTAATTGGGTCAAAGACACCCTTCCCCCACCCCCCGTACATTTGCATCTTTTGCAGTATATTAACACAATATATATATATATATATATATATATATTATAAACGCCGTGATAAAAGCCACTTTATGTCAAAATCGTTTAGCGATTTACGTAGAATTTCACCGAGTTGACTTCGTTTTGTAATTTGTATTTATGAGCTATATTATATAATTTCCGGCTTACGAATTTTAAGTTTATATAATAAAGTCCAATGATATTGCAAATGAACGTATTTTGATCATGAGATTACAAATTTAAATTGTCAGCGTCAGTGCATTCGAATCACCCAATATTTACGTATAGGGTAGGTGGGCGGTACCTATGTGCTGTTCGGTATATATATATATATATATACCTTTTTATTATTTATAAGGATAAACAACGGATTAAAAGATTTATTAAAATGAATGTGGTAAGATTTACCTAATGATTGTACTAATAATTTAAAATGAACAAAATATAGAAGAACCACAATATATTTAAATGTGTTGAAACCGCAAGATTTATTGAATTAAGAGGAATGACATGTTTAATATTAGTACTTTAAAAAAAAAAAAAAATCTATTTAACTGATAACATGTGTTGCCTTCTACGCGACTAGTGTTATGTAATGATCATATTATTTTATCATATTACAGGTTCAACGTTTTTTTAGGTTTTACAATAACAATAAAATATTTTCCAAACGTTAACATATCAATTACAACTGATATTTATTATTAATTACATCAATTAAAATATCCCATAGTTTTCAATAAAAATAATTATGTTTTTAGTTAATTAATTAATTAAAGAAAAAAAAGCCGGACATACTTCGCACGAAAGGGTGTACTTCGCACGACGGGTGGTATTCTCTTGACGGGCGTATTAAATTTTAAAGAAACGATAAATCATTTCTTCAGTAAAACGATTCTGAACAAAGGAAATTAATAATAAAAGAAAAAAAAAATT